>CAUYRT010032363.1:0-56867 GCA_963574885.1 Lepilemur ruficaudatus | reverse complement strand
CAGTCTCCCAAAGAAAATGCTTCTCTCTCACAATATCCAGTAATGTCTTCCTCATCCATATTTTCAGATGATGAGTATACTTTTGTTAAAAAATCTAAGAGAAATCCTTTGCATTTCCATTATCACATATGCCAAATTTTTTTCTATAGCGTTCATAACTTCATCTTCCTTGCTGTTCCTACAGAATGGACGCTCTCTCCATTCCCCCGTCTAAGATCACATCCCCCACGTGTGCATCAGATCCTCTTGCCTATTTAAGGACATCTCCTTAGCAATTTTCCCTCTCAGCCAAATATAATCTTTCCCAGGAGCATGTGAAGCATTTTTTCTTTCTCTCATCTTCGAAAGACCATCTTCTTGACCTTCCATACTGCTCCAACGATCAGCACAATTTTTACTCCTATTTACAGAAAACAAACTGAATAAGTCATATAAGACACTTTCCAATCCAGGGCCACCTGTTGCCTCTGTTCTTTATGTCTGATAAATCCACTTTTTAAAAATGTAAATATTTATTGAACAGACGCCAATTTTTTTGCAAAACATTTTTTCACCTTTCTAAAATGCAGTCATGAAATGACTTGAGCATACAATTGATATCTAAGCAGACTTTTTCATTAGGTAAATCCTACTTGAAATTTCTTTTGATAAGTGTAGGCTTTCTTTTTTCATTCTTATTATTTTACACCTTTCCCTAATCAAGTAGTATAGGGCTTTTTTCTTTTAGGTTAGTGTACAACTTCCACACAGTAGGAGAGAATCATAAAACAAACATTGAAAATTTCTCTGGGTACACATCAACAAAATCAACAAGATCTTAGCTATCTGAATATTTAATCTATAAGGTGTATTTTCAATAAAGTTCTCTCTTTCCCCCAATAGTCAGGGATAATTCTCTTGCTAATGCTGTGGCTTTGACCTCTTTACCTAGTCAGTATACAAGAAGAGAGTAACATCATGCAGATCTATAAGAACTGAAGCCCAAAAGACACATCTGGTCATCAGAAGGGAATGAAGAATGTGCCAACAGCAAATAGTCACACTTAACACGGTACCATCTGCTACAACAGAACTAATGGAAGAAAGAAAAGAGCTAATTTGAAGTAAATGACATATAAGCATGCTGCTGATGCAAACAGAAGGAGGTGAGGGGTGTCACTCTCCCACATTTCAGTCAGTTTAATACTTGGGCAGTAACATCGATGACCTGGGTGTTGTGGGTCACTCTTTAAGTCAAAGAGCATTTCCAGTGATAAACATCTCGAGAGGAATCAAACCTTTGGAGGAGGCGACTATGCCAATTAACATGAGCCAAGAAATTTGAGGTTTTAGAGCAACAAATTTAGACTCTGAATATATCAATCATCTGCTCAAGTAATGCTTAATAAACATGGAGAAAATGATTAGTAATGTTTTTTCAAGATAATGATATTTATCACTATTTGAAAGGCAATATCATGAGCTCAGTCTTTTGACCCATGCTCAGCCAAGTTAGAATGGGCTTTGGGTCTGGAACACTTCCTTATCAAGAGAAAAAGAGCCCACAGAGCCTCTACTAGGTTCACCACCTTGTGTGGGAATATCTTTCTCTGTCTCTGGCTCAATAACTACCTTTTTGTTCTGCTTAAGCATACATGGAAACAGTCCCTCAGGCACATACAACCCCAGTTTTCAGTAATTTCAGACTCTACGGGGGAACATTGGGATCTATTATGGCGGCAGAGGGAAGCACATCAGCCAACTGCCCTGCTCAGCTGCAGGGTATGGGAGGGGGTGTGGGGGATGGAAGGGTGCTGGCCACGTGGGACAACAGCATAGTATCTGAACAGATCTTGCTCTGTCTAGTCTCTGTATGAGAATAGTGATTCCAGACCCAAGATTCAGTGGGCAGAAGTGTTTGGACCTCTATTCCTGGTGGTTGTCACATTAATGATCTTTGCTGCCCTCCATGTAGTTGATTGAAGTCCTCCCCTGGCATTGATAACTAGTACACAGTGTTTTGCTCAACAATCACCGTCAAAAATGCTATCCCTTTTCTCTGGAAAGTACCAAGGAGAATTGTGGAATTTTTGTAACATATATAAAATTTCTACTAGCAGGGATTTTCTTTTCTGGAAATTGTGAGTGTTGGCCCAGCCCCTTTCAGACTCAGCATAGGTGTTTCGGTTTCTTAAAAAGTGACATATAAGATGTGAAAATTGAGGCAGGTTGGCAGAAACACCTATGTGACTTAAAAGAGAAACAGATCATTGAGTACACCGAAAGGAAGATAAAGTTTGAAGCACTGCCTTCTTGAACATTCTATTGACAGTTCCTCCAGTGAACAACTTTATTTTGAGCTTAAGAAATGAAAGATCAGCTAAAATGATCTGGTTCTGCAAAAGTAACAGTTCAACCTCAATATTCTCAGAGCCATAAGAGTCAATAAAGGTGTCAAAGGAATGCATGGATTTTTGAGTCCAGCAAAAGAAATTGCAACAGGGACCCTGTGGGCATTATAACAGTATTGTTTGACATTGATTTAGCATTGACTTCAGCTTCTTACATATATATAATCAAGTATGTTACCAATTTACAAAACTTTACTATAACTTTATTAGGGCTCCGACAATGAGAAGACTGGGATTACAATGATTATTCCTTGCCTTGTTTCATATAATGAACTTGTCTCTGCACACCATTTCATTAATCGATAGTGAAATATGATAATCCTTGCATAAAGTCATACTAAGCACATGTTTTGTGCCACGCTTATGCATGCCAGCAAAAAGATAGCCCTCTAAGCATTTCAGCCCCAAGCCATTTGAGCCTCACATTTTTAGGAAAGATACTGATTTATATAAATAGCACTTGAACACTTTCTTAAAGTATACGTGGATTTTTTTCCTTCCTTTTGCAATTCTCTGTAGAACCAAGTGCATTGCCTAGCCAAAGTTGGAGCATTTTGAACATGTGCAGACTAGTTTTACTTTGCTTTTAATTTAATGAAACTTCACTTAAAAGTGTTACACATTTGGCCTTTCTTATCCTGGTGGGTTGGAGATGATTTTCTCTATATCTATTTAAATAGGGTTTATATAATTCACAGATGGAAGCAAATTATGTTTTTAAGACAATGTATTGCTCAAAAGATCTAAAAGCCTATAAAAGGCAGTTGTATCTCTCTGATACATTAAGGTTTAGATTTGGTGACCATATGTAAAAGCACATGAAACCACTGTAATAACATACAGACAGATGCTAGAAAATGCCCACACTTTTGTCAAAGGCCAGCAAGAATAGATTTGTAACTTTTTTGAACTTAGAATATTTTTAGAGGAAGGTCCCAATTTTGAACTTGTATACATGTGACTATCAATGGCATATTTTCAAAGTAGTAATTTTGACTTTTTTTTCCCTACTTACGTGTCTGGCAACAATTTATCCCTTGCTTTTTATAGTTTCTAAAAATATATCTTGAGATTCTCAAAATACATGAAAGCAAATTCCTAGCCAGTTTTTCACTTGAGCATATTTGCAATGGTGTTATGATTCTAAAAATAATATTTATGTTTAATGTATCCTGCTTTGAGATTTGTACAAGAGGTTTTATAACTTTGTGATTTGTTAGCATATATGATTATATAAATTTTAAAAACTGAAGTGAATGCTAAATAAATGTCAGTGTGGTTGTGAGGGGAAAATGTAGTAATTTACATCAGCTACCAAGTCTAAACATTGCATAAATATGGTAAAACCTTTAAGCACTGTTCCCGATAAAGGAGATTGGATTCTGCAGCTACAGAATCTCCAGAGAATGGATAAAAGGACAAAACTAACTTTACCAGGTTTGTGAAGCTCTGCCAGTCTCAAGATCTCAACTTGTAAATGTGGAGAAAATCGTACCCAATCTATACCTGAGAAACAATGCTACAGTTTCATATACTTTTCAGAGAAAAAGTGCAGTACAGGCTCTTTTTATGCCATACATTTCCATGTTTGGCACCATCCTGGTCATTCTCAGTCTCTCATTTCTATTCATTTAACAATATTACACACAGTATAAATTTTTCACAGAATAAAAAATGAAGAATTTGATATTGAAGATTTTCTTTTTCAATCCTTCAATCTGGATCATAAGGAAGAAGTAAGACTCATTGCCATCTTTAAAATCTAGGGCAACATAATTACTGTCTTAAAAATTAACCTGTTCATTCTATTATCCATGATGGGGGAAAGGGGAGAGGGGGGAGGAGGGAGAGAGGTCTCTTTTGTTCTG
The DNA here is from genome assembly GCA_963574885.1 of Lepilemur ruficaudatus. Classification (NCBI taxonomy): domain Eukaryota; kingdom Metazoa; phylum Chordata; class Mammalia; order Primates; family Lepilemuridae; genus Lepilemur; species Lepilemur ruficaudatus. The sequence goes on along the minus strand of CAUYRT010032363.1, from coordinate 52,609 downwards.
GTTGTTTCATTTTTATTTATTTTGTAGCAGCGTTTCTTAAGTTTGACAATGTTAATATATTGATATTTGGAGCCAAATTATTGTTTATTGTGGGAGGTGGTCCCCATGCATAGGATGTTCTACCTTTACTGGCATCCCTTCTACCTTTACTCAAAGATGCCAGTAACACCCAGTTGTGACAATTCAGAATATCTCCAGACATTGCCAAATGTCACCCAGTAAGCATTGAGAACCAATAACCTACAGGATAGTTTGGGAATTTGTGGGCTTATGATATTAAAAACAAAGGGAAAAACGCCCAGTATTTTACAGTGGAAGACATAACCCTAAAAACAAGAAAATAAGTATGGCACTTGTTGTATATATACAATGTCCATGTGTTCCAAACATATAATTGGCATAGATACTTTGCTAAGCGAGAAGTACGGGGACAAAGTTCAAATATCCAGAAATCCAGATTTTCCTAGCATGGCAAATATGTTAGACTTACTTTCTATTGCAGGAAAAAGGTAATTATCCTTACATAAATGGGAACCCACATTTTATGATTTTTTGGTGGTTCAATTGTAGCTCACTGCTGTCTTACCTTAGCTACTTAATATTCTATTTTCATAGTATATGTGTAATATAGTATGGCATTTTATTTAGCTATTAATATACTAACATCAGGAAATTGATTCATCTTTGTATCTCAAACTCAATTATTAGCTTTGAGGTATTTTATTCTGTAAAGTTTATACTATATGCTAATATTGTTAAAACTATTAAACAATGTGAACTACATTCCTATGTTGACAATGACAGAATTAGCTGATTTTATATGTTGAAAGACACGAATTAATAAAACCATGCTTCCCCAACAGCACGTCCCCTTTGCCCTTACAGCTGCAGTTGTAATTACAGCTTACATTTTCACAGTAATCGCTACTCACTATACGCTGTTTTCTATGCTGAATGTCTTTTCTTGGTGCCTGAGCCATAAAGGCTCCAGTCTGCAAATACCAAACGTCAAGTTAATACACGTAGAAGCTGAATTTTTCCCTTAGATTCCTCACCTTGACAGTTAACATTACAAAAGGTGACATTAAATCAAACCACATGGATGATTTCTGATGCGGAGTTCTCTAGGTATATAGCATTGAGATTTGGATATTTGTTTGTGTTTCCAGCGAGCAGTAATAAAAATTAAATACATATAAATATGATTATAATATTAAACATTTCAGACTATCAAGAAAAGCTTTAAAAAATTAGAGAAACTTGTTTTAAGTTTATTTAAAAAAAAAAAAAACTACACTTGCTTAAAATAAGTCTTTTGGGTGACCCCCCCACCCCAGTCTATGCTTCCATTATTTTATTACCAGCCATGCTCTGCGAATTTCCCACACGTTGCCTTGTCATTCAGGATGTTATCTTCTTTGTTCCAGGTGTTATGTTGCTCTCCCAATGCCAAGAATTGGCATTTGTGAACATTGTCTGGGTTTGTATTTATTTCCCCTCTCTGCAATGCTTCATTGTTGTATGCCCATTCTAGATTCTTCAAGAACCAACAATTGCATGCCCCAAACACTGTTGGGCGATTTCTCAGATCATCTTACCTCATCACATCAGCGTGTGAGGAAGTTAGTGCCACTGTCAATTTGAAGATGAGGAAAAACTGAAGCTTGGGCTATTTTGAGTCATGACCACAGGCATGCAGCCATTTTTTTCTGTGCCTTTCTGTTTGACTCACCTAATCTGATAAACTCATCTTTTGTGATGAGCACTACAGGACCACCATTCCACTTTTGGTAGAAACATTTTTAAGTTAATCTTTAAAAATACTATGATCCAGATTTTATTTAATTAAAAAGGAAAAAAAAAAAACCTGGTGCTTATATCAGGTGGGAAGGTCTCTGTGGCTATGATAGTCAAAGAAAAGATATTTTAAATTGCGAATCTTCTGAATTTTGATAAAATATTTGTATGACATGATGCTAAAGGAAGTTTAACTCATAAAGATGGTTGTGACGCTTTAAAACAAACCCCATGGGATTACAGTTAGTATGGCATGCACTTGAGGAAAAAAATTGAATTCTTGATAGGCCAAATCATCTATGAACTACATATAAGGCATAATTAATAACTAATTATGTCCTTGACTTTTTGTCCTTGACTTTTTTCCCCTGGAGAAACTCAGCCTTTGGAGGTATACTATAAAGTATTAATCAGCCTGAGAATTACAATTCTAAACTAGAAATAAAGTAAGGCCTGCCTAGAAGGTAACTTGTCTAGGTTTATTATTCAGATGGTGAAAAGGCATTTTATTGAGAACATACTCACACATACAAACCAACCCTAATAAAACTTTCTCCTAAAAATAAAGTATTGATGCTCCTACAAAAGATATGCAGTGGAAATATTCACCTTATATATTGTTAATTTTATTAAATCAATGGGGTGATTTGGGGTATTTGTAGGTTTTTAGAATATATTAGCCACTAGAGTTACAAAATGTATAAAGTCATAACATAAGTTATGGAATAAGAAACCTTGTTCAATAATAAATTCTGTTCCTTGTTAGGCAATATAATCCTGATGTTTATGGATAAAAAGTAAAAAAAAATTCTATTATTCAAGGACATAATAATTATGTCAATAATGTAATTACTTGGTAGTAAATATGTTTTTAAATATATATGCATGATTTTTGAATTTTTCTTTGTGTATACATAATAGGAACCTGAAACACAGACTAATGAAATGGAGGCTAGAACATTCTTTAAAGGTGGCACATGATAAAACTAATTTAAGAAAACGAAAAAGTCTATCAGAAAGAACACAAGTTATTTAATTCCTCTAAGTTCCAGGTAAGCTACTCCAAGTTACAATCTCTCAGAACCCCTTACAGAGGAGTATAACATGAGAATAGTGAATTTCATTTTATAGAGTTAGTGTATGGATGAAGGTTAAAATGACAATGGAAACGTAGCCCATAAGAAAGCAGCCTAAAACAATTAGGAACAAATTCACTGAATTCCATTTGATCATTAGGTAAAAAAGTTTTCAAAGAATTCAAGGACTTTGCACAATAGCATAACTTTCCAAGAACTATCTGAAATATTGGCAGTTGTTCTCTACCTGCAAATTATTTTGTCCTGTCAAACAAAATCAGGTTCTACAAGTTTGACTATTTTAGATACCTCATAAGTCAAACTACGTAGTATTTGTCCTTCTGCGTCTGGCTTATTTCACTTAGTAAAACATCCTCCAGTTTCATCCATATTGTCACCAATGGCAGATTTCCTTTTCTAAGGTTGAAAAGTATTCCATTGCGTGAATATACCACATTTTCTTTATCCATTCCTCTGCCAATGGACATTTGGGTTTTCCGTATCTTGGCTACTGGAAATAGTGCTGCAATGAATATGGAGTACAGATATCTTTTTGAGATCCTGATTTCAATTATTTCGGATGTATACCCAAAAGTAGAATTGATGGATCATATGGTAGCTCCATTTTTAATTTCTGAGGAACTTCCATACTGTGTTCCGTAGTAGCTGTACCATTTTACATTCCCACCAACAGTGTATGAGGGTTCCAATTACTCCATAACTTCATAAATATTTTTATTTGTACAAATGTATAGGGTATGTGTGCAATTTTGTTACATGTATAGATTGTATAGTGGTCAAGTCAGGACTTTCAGAGTATCACCTGAATAACATACATTATACTCACAATTACTCGTCATCCACCCCCCTTCACCCTTCTTAGTCTTCATTGTCTATCATTCCACTATGACCATGTGTATACATTTTTTAGTAGCCACTTATAAATGAGAACATGCAAAATTTGACTTTCTGTGCCTGGCTTGTTTCACTTAAGATAATAACCATCAGTTCCATCCATATTGCTGCAAAACACATTATTTTTTATGTCTCAATAGTAGGCCACTTATGTATATATACATTTTCTTTATGCATTCATCCATTGATGGACACTTAGGCTGATTCCATATCTTTGCTATTGTGAACAGTGCTGCAACAAACATGGAAATACAGATATCTCTTTGATATACAGATTTCCCCCTTTTGGGGAGATATATACCCAAGGAGTGGGATTCCTGGATCAAATGGTAAGTTCTGTTTTTAGTTTGAGTTTTTTATTTTTTTAATAGACATCTTGACAGATGTGAGGTGATACCTCATTGTTTTTGATTTGCATTTCCCTAATGATTAATGATGTTGAGTACCTTTTTATATATTTGTTGACCATTTGTATGTCTTATTTTGAGAAATGTTTAATTCTTTAGCCCATTTTTAACTTGTGTTATTTTCTTTGCTATTGAGTTGTAGGAGTTTCTTATATATTTTGGATATTAGCCCCTTATCAGATGATTTACAAATGTTTTCTCCCATTCTCTGTTAACTGTTTCCTTTGTTATGCAGGAGATTTTTAGTTTCATGTCCTACTTGTATGTTTTTGCTTTTGTTACCTATGCTTTTGGTGTCATATCCAAGAAATCATTGCCAAGACCACTGACAGGAAGGTTTTATATTTTTTCCTAGGAGTTTAACAGTTTCAGGTCTTATGTTTTATTCTTTTTATTTTGAGTTGAATTTTGTGTATGGTATAAGGCAGGGGTCCAATTTTATTCTTTTGCATATGCACATTCAGTTTTTCCAGCAACATTTGTCGAAGAGGATATCATTTTTCTCTTTGTGTATTCTTGGCAGCCTTGTTGAAGATCAGTTGTCTGTATATGCATGGGTTTATTTCTGGGCTCTTCATTCTGTTCCATTGGTCTATAGGTGTATCTTAGGTCTGCCAGTACATTATTATAGCAAAGAACAGGAAGGTAGTTGCCAGGGGCTGAAGGTATGAGAAAATTAGGAATTGTTCAATGGATATGGAGTTTCAATGATACAGTATAAGTTCTAGGCACCTGCTGTACAAAATAGTGGCTATACTTAACAGTATTATGTTGTGCACATAAAAAATTTGTTACTAGGATAAATCTCATGTTAAGTGTTTTTACAGTAACAACAACAAAACCAAAGAGTCACAAAGAAACTCTTGGAGGTAATGGACAGGTCTATTATCTTAATAAATTTTATGATGGTTTCATGGGTGTATGCAAATGTTTAAACTCACATTAGTATGTACATTAAATATGTAGATATATTATACATATTAATATTAATTATACATAAAAATTAAGTTATCTCTGATTATCTAAAAAAGAAAGAAAAACACTGAAAAAATCTAGAACCAAAAAATAACCCCAAACCAAAACCTGGTGTTATAAAATTCTACACTTCCTCTAAATTACATTCAAAGAAATGCAGAAGTAGGCAGAGATAGATAATGCAGTGGACTAGAGAGCTATAATCCAGAATTAGAAATCCATTGTGTGTGCGTGCGAGAGAGAGAGAGAGAGAGAGAGAGAGAGAAAGAAAATAAGCAGATGCTCCAGATATTTTCAAAGCTACTGAAGAGCTAACATTCAAATATCACATGAAACTGTAAATGAGTTACAAATAGAGAAATAGTTAATCAAGGATCTATTTAAAAGCCAAAATTGGAGTTCAGTAGGTCCTCATTTAGCACTGTTGATAGGTTCTTAGAAACTATAACTTTAAGCAATATGACATATTGAAGTTATAAATGAGACGACTTTGAACAAAACAACATAATTTGAGGAACTGCTATATGCTTAAAGTCAGTTTCCAAGAACCTATTGATGTTAAGTGCTTATGGTAAAACAAGGAATAATTTCCAATTGATATAAAGGTAATGACATACTTTCTTTCCTCCTGCCCCTTTCTGCCCTCCTGTCTCCAGGCAACCACTGGTCTACTTCGGTCACTAATGTTTTAGTCTGTATTTTTTTAGAATTTCTTATAAACGTAATCATACAGCATGTATTCTTCCTAAAAATTCATTTTCATGTAGAGTGAGATGTAGACAATGTAGACATAGGTCACTGCATGATGTCAAGATAGACTGCAAAGAAGAAAATCTGACCGAGAGCAAGATGTAGAGATGTAACCTAGCTAAAATTTTCCATGACTCTTTAGAAAAAGGAATTATAAGGAAATATCAGAACAATATGTATTGTTTTTACCTTGATTATACATATTTATACATCATTTAATTATACAGCTGACCTTTGAACAACATGGGTTTAAACCATGAAGGCCCAATTTTGTGGATTTTCTTCTGCCTCTGCCACACCTGAGACCACAGCCAACTCCTCCTTTTCCACCTCCTCCTCAACATAAAGAGGATGAGGATAAAGATCTTTACGATGATCCACTTTCACTTAATGAATAGTAAATATATTTTCTCTTCCTTATGATTTTTTAATAATTTTCTTTTCTCCAGCTTATTATAAAAACACAGTACATAATACATATATAAAGCATGGTATATATGTTAGTGGACTGTTTATGTTATCAGTGAGGCTTCTGAGTCAACAGTGGGCTATTAGTAAAGTTCCGGTGGAATCAGAAGTTAGATTTTGAGTGTATGGGTTATTGTTCACAGGCTAACTGTATATTACATATATATTTTTTAATTTTTATAGCATGGGATCATAGTTTATATATTTGCTTACGAGGTGGCTGTAACAAAATACCATAGGTGGCTTAGAAAACAAATTTATATTTTCAGAATTCTGGAGGCTGGAAGTCTAGATTAGACTGCAGACAGGATTTCTTTCTTCTAAGGCCTCTCTCCTTAGCTCACAAATAGCTGGCCATCTTCTCTTGTATCTTTAATCATCTTACCTCTATGTGTGTGTCTGTGTTCTAATTGTCTCTTTTTATAAGGACACCGGTAATATTAAGTCCCACCCTAATTACCTTTTTAAAGGCTCTATCTCCAAATATATTCACATTCTGAGTTACTTGGGGTCAGATCTTCAACATGTGAATTTTGGGGAGCCACAATTCAACTGATCACCTCAATCCTTTTATCTTTTAAAATCCTGAAATAAAAGAACCTAAGGCTAGATAAACACTGACAAATTCAATTGAAAATCTTCAGGACCTTTAGAAGAATGTTCTTAACAAGATTTAGATGAGTGGTGCATATTGCAATGAATGTTTTCTGGTACAGAAAGTACTTGTAAACTGTAAAATGATATATGTATCATTCCCACTTAACCCACAGTTAAATTCTTCTGTGTTCTAGTGAATGACATGTAAAACAATGCTTTGTTTCATCTTTTTATGGAAAATATATTTGCAAATGCTTTTTAGAGAGAAAATAATTTTATTACTAATTTTACTAATTATCATTATCACCATTGATTGTATCTCAGAGTTTTTCAACATGTTCAAATAAAGAAATTTTTCTAATTTTTATTTTAATTAGTAATCATAAATGCTAACTCTTCTACTTTTAGGAGGAGCTTTCTAAAAAACAATTAAAATGGAAGAAAAAATTTATCAATTTTTTGAACTTCAAATTTTAAGACATTTAGACATAAAAATTATAATCTTTCTGCAAAAGATATGGTTCTTTTGTTGAAATAAGTAGTGCAATCTGGGGAGTGATGTCACCAAGATAGCAGAATAGAAGGTAACCTGCTCATATCCCCCCATAACAACAATTCTACACCTATACAAAATCAAAAGTCTCTCTGCAGGAACCGCAAGGTTTTTACACAGTCTTCCAGGTCCAAGATATATAGTTTTGAACAAGACAGACAAGTTCCATGCTTTTGCTCAAGGTATCATTAGGGCTAGAATCAAGATAGGCAATAAACAAATATACAAGCAAAAGAATATGAGGTTATTTCTATAGTGGGGAAAAAAATAGACTGAAGTGTTAATAGCTTCTTCTAGCAGTAGATAGATGTGCTGATTGATTTAGCTTAATTCAGTAAGAGATCACTTGTGTTCATTGAACATATATTTATTTTCAGGTTGCCACTGTTTCCAGTAACACTTTTTAGCTGATTTCCTCATCTCTCCAGTGAATGACTTGAGAGGTTGTAGAGGAAACTTGTAATTAGTGACAACGTGCAAAGCAAATGTATGAATTAGTCTTTCCTTACCAAGGACAGAAGGATTATGCTGGGCTAGTGAATGATGTAGGTGGAGGATCTGTTGGTGACAGCCCTTGTGCTCTCTGACTCTGGCCATCTTTGAGCCTTTCTGCACAGGGTGAGCCTCTCTGTTCTGGTGCTCTCGGGGCTGCCTGTCTGCTCTTGCCATGTGCCGCCTGAGTGCGCCATCCTTTGCTTACACATAAGTCCCTGCACTTTCTAATAGTCTGCACAATATCCTAGAATGTACTATACCAACCACTCTGTTCTGGGAGAAACTTTTCATCAATTTTTTACATGACTTGATCACTTATTCATAGTCATAAAAAATAGAAAAAAGGCAATTGTTTCTGGGCCACTCATAGGCCTGAAATATGTGTGATTTGTACATAAGGTGGTTTATACTTGGCTTGTAAAATATAGTTAGGATTTAGGATTACAGATAGACTCTGCAATATGTAAGGAATTCTGTCTTCTACGCTTCTATGTAACTTTCAGCCACATTCATATTATATTTCACTCTTGGTCTCTAAATGAATAACTCGAAGTTTATGCTTATGAGATTCTCAGATTCTACACTGGGCATGTAATAGCTGTTTTAATTTTAAAAACTGTAAACACACCATAAAAAACACAGACTGAGGACCAAATTTTGGTTCTTAAAAAGCATGTTTGGTTAAAGAATTCCAGACACTTCACAAACATTACTTTTATTTTATGTAACTCTTATAGGCTATGTGGCATTTACCACCTCATTGATCTTACTTAACTACAAATGTAACTTTATGAAACTTTTATCTTCCATATTAAGTTGGCATTGGCCATCTCTTTGATAATGCTTGAGTGAAGTTTTGCTTTTGCCCTAAAACTCCTTGATTTTGTCAGCTTTTTTACCTTGAGTTCATTACTCAAAGGCCTTTTGAGCCTTTTCAGCTGCTAACAATTTTACACAAGCCATCAAATTAAAGGATATGTCAGCTTGTAAACCTTAATAAGTAATTCACCTGACGCTGTTTTTCTATAAAGTGTGATACACCCTTTGTGTAAAATTTCCAAGCACAATTTTATGAAAGATCAAATATGTTGTCCAGCCTATTCAATGATAAGTGATCGTTTCAGTCACAGTGGTTACCTGACAGTTCCGTTACATGGATGCTGCCAAACTGAAGGTAATTTACTCCTGAATCTAGATACTGTTCTATTTTATCTATACCAGAAATCATTAAGAGAGTGGATCCTAACTACTGTATTCATATTCCAGGGAGAATTAACATAAATTAAATGCCACGGTTCCCAAACAAATACATTTGTTGAATAACTACCTCTATATCCTGGGCCCAAGTGAAATTTTCATAAAGAGACATATATTATTAGTCAAATTTAATAATAAGGATAAGTTCAAAATTATTCATCTGCATGCCCTTCCCAAAAGAAAAAAGATAATTTCTGATGCTTCATTTTTTTAATCATGTCATTGTTAAGCTAAGACATTTGGTCTTCAGCAAGTAACACGATTTAAATATTGAAAGAGGTCTTTGGCCTCTGTAAAAGAAAATGGCATTACTATGATAATATTAAGCTTAAAAACCACTGGAATATGTCATTGGTTTTCTTACAACTTTTCACTCCATAAATATTGCTTATCAAAGTGCATTACAGGAAGCAATGGAAATCTCTAACTTGGAGAAAGTGACAAAAAGGCTTTTGGTTTTTTAAAGTTTTCCTTGGGAATACAGGATCTTTAATTTACCTTTTCCCCTCCCCAGTGTACTTTCTTATTGTTTTCTCTTCCAATGTAAACACAACCTAATCTTTTTTCCAAACTGCATCTCTATGTGTAGTTTCAAGAAATGTGTTTTCTTATGGCATATTACTCTCTATATCCACACTCTAACTTAGATAATCTGTTTCCTAAATGCTTTAGTGGGTTTGACTATCTTACTAAATTCTGTATTCACATTTAAAAAAAAATCATTTCACAAATAATGATTTCATTGCCACAAAAGATTTCCCAATTTTTTAACCCAAATAGTCAACTCAATAGTCAACCCAAATAGTCAATATTTTTCACTTCTATATGGACAAAGTTTTATCAAAATGATTCCTCCTGAACCATTTTATTGTATTTCTTTCTTAGCATCTGCAGTAGACAGAATTCTAAGAAGGCCCCAATATTCCTGCCCACCCTGTGTAATCTCCTCCTCTTGAGAGCATACAGGCCTTATCCATATGGTGAGAAATCACTCCAGTGATTATGTTCGCTTATATGGCAGAGCGGATTTTATAGATGTCATTAAAGTCCCTAATCCATTGATTTTGAGTTAATAAAAAGGGAGATTATCTTGGGTGGCCTGACCTAAGCAGATCAGCCCTTAGAAGTGGTTTTAGATTCAAAATGAAATTCTCCTGTTGGCTCTAAAGGAGCAAAATGCCGTGTAGTGGAGAGGGAATGTGTGTGGGACCTCTAGAATTTCAAAACAGCTCCTAGTTAACATCCAGCACAACAGCTGAGACCTCAGTTCTACAACCACGAGGAACTAGATTTTGCCAACAACCAATAATGTTGGAAATGAATGCTGAGCTCCAGATGACAATGCAGCTAAGACTGACACTTTCATTTCAGCCTTCTGAGACCCTGAAAGAGAACCCAATTACATCATGCCTGGACTTCTGACCTGCAGAAAATGAGATAATAAATGTATATTGTTTAAAGTCACTGTGTTTGTGGTAAATTGTGGTCAGAGAGGTTCCATTATGTGGAACATAGACACATGTCCATAAGCCACTATGTGTGTGGTATCTGGTTACACAATAATAGAAAACTAGCATAGTGTCTTTTCTCCAATAATGTCCATTTCTAAAGTAAACTTGATGAAATCTGGCTTTTCAAGCAATTATCTCTGTTAAATCTCAGTTTTATGTTCAAACTTATATATAGTAAAGAAGAAAATTCAAGCTTTGCATATGTTTTGCTTAGAAGTATATAACATCCTATGGGTTCAAAAAAAGTCTTAACTTTTGTCGGGTCAGACACTCACTTTACAAAGGAAAAGCTGAAGAACTTGAATTTATTTTATCAACATTTAAACTGGCAATCACATATAAGGTAATATAAAAACTAAGGCAAATGACTAGGTAATTTATTTACATTTTGCAAATACATTTGAATTCTATTATAGCTTGCCTATAAGTAGGTTATTCAGATCCATTTCTTTTATATCCTTCACTACTTTCTCTTTTTCTCCTGGATTTTGATTTTATTGCTTATAAGCAGAGAGTGAGCAATGCCAGAGAACATTGTCAATAAATATCTTAAAATTTATTAGCACATATGATCAAAGATCTAGTGAAGGACAAAGATGAAGTTAATGTTTGAAAATTAGGTTGCGGTATTTTTGGTAACACTACAAGTTAAGACAAATTATAAAAACCTTCACTTTGAAACATGGTACTTCTAAGCCAAAGTCCTTTTTATAAAAGCTGCAAAATGAGAATTTTTAGCTAATGAGTGAGACTTGGCAGGACATAAATGGAAATATGTTCCATTGGCCAACATGTTCTGGAGGCATATGAGTGTCTAAATAGATGACGCTCAAAAGAATATTTTTGTCATTAAAGTGCCTCAAAACATTTTGATCAGGAATTTGATTGCCATATGTCTATATCCTCCAACTTAAGCGATGAGCATATTCAGGTCTCTTGAGATTTCTTACTTCCTGGCAGTACAGACTCTTAGCATTAAGCATTATGGCTTACAAAATGAGTTGTTTTCTTTTCTTTCATAATTATCCCTGTATATCGATCATTTCAATATAAACTGTCTGGGATTTGAGCTAAAGCAATGATTTATTGACACTTACTGTAAGAGAAAATCAGCCATGTTTAGTGCTTGGTTTTGAACAGTGCTTCTAAATACCACGACCATGACACATAACCATTAAACCTGCCATAAACAAATTCATTTTTTAGTCATAGATGTTCACTTTTCATCTAAATTCCTAGGCTATAAACTTCTGAAGTGCATATGTTATTTTCATCTTTGTTTCTACCTAGGACCTTTCAAACAGAAGGTATCACAGAATGTGTGTAAATACATTACTGAATAACACCCTAGGAATTTGTTTGAAACAAATCACCTTATTTTCATAAGATATACAGATGTCACCAAAGGTAGAAATAAGAGGTTGGGGGGAAATAGTTGGGCCTAGAACTTTTATACTGCACTGGAATCCCTTAAATCACTTACAATGTATAATGAGGTAAGAAACATTTTGTTAATACTTTTCCAGTTCATCTCACCATGTGCTTTAATTTTTTTCTGATACCAGGAATAAATTTACCATTGTAAATGTATGTGCATAAGTGATCTTGCAATATGGAAGTGTGAAGAGCAGCAACTTTTCATTTGAGCTCACTGTCTAGATCTGACACTCCCAGATATACATTGCAGGCAATTGATGATTACATGTTTTAACTAATAGCCTTTAAAGAGAAGTTTTAAGTTTACAGAAAAGTGACAAGTATAGAGAAAAAGGTTGCATTTTTGTTACATGTTTTTCAATTTTTAAGTCTTGTGTATCTCATTTTTGCAATTTCTAACCCCCATTTTATTTCATCTTTTAAATCAAAGTTTTTACTTTATCGTATTTTTTTTTATGTCCACTCTTTGAATATATGAGCTTTTAATGTGACTGTCTTGTTAAGGAACCCTGAGAATCATGAAATAAAAGGCTTCACCAAAATGAAATATAATTGATTGATTTATACTACAGGCAAAGTTGGCATGCCTTGTAGGCAGCGATAGAAAGGGTTCAATCAGGAGTTCAAGTGCCGTAATTGAAAATAAAGGTTTTTATATTTAATACCTTACCTACTTGAAAAGGGGAAATTTCTCTTGCATTAGATAGCTGGAGGCCTCAATCTCATCTGCTGGTATCTGGGCCCATTTAAGTTATATATCAAGTTAAATAACTCCCTGGCTGGCAGACATTTATGAGTAGAATTTTGAATGATTTCAATCTTTCAATCTAATAAAGGAAATAGTATATCTTAATAGTTTTTGTGTTTTCAGAAGGCTTTGTAGAGCTCAGCAATGACTGAATATGATGCACTTGGAAGACAAGAAGAATGACTGTTTGAATAAGAGAAGCATTAATGTGTCTGCTCACAATCTGTGCACCACAATCCTGATAATGGTGCATGGAATGACCTTGTTTCTCCCCGTGGCGAATTGCCATGTCTGACATCTGTGGAAATTGTTGCATGCCTGAATACCCAAGACACTGTTCTGCAACTTCCATCCCTCCACAGGGAGTCTTTCCCCAACCCCAGGTGCTATGGGTACAGAAAAAAAGGAACTGTGACTTTGGGAATAAGATCTGACTACACAAAACAGCACTTAACATGCAAATAGAACTTAGAAAACAGGTCTAGTCTATTACCAAAGTGAAGACAATGTACTTGCAAACAGCTATCTATTTTATATTCAAAGATAGATGCATAGGGAAATATAGTGTTTACTGCTTCTAGGAGTGAGTCTTGCCTCAGATTTTAGCTAAGTCGTGAGTGTACTCTTTTCTTTGACATGCTGGTAATTAAAATATTCTTTCGAATAATAGGGTCTGCAGGCTGATCTATCTCCCTCCCCTTTAAGCACCTCCAGTAAAACCTGTCTTTGACTGTTTTTCCATTTGCCTCTATTAGCTATGTATTTACCTTAAAAAATTTGTGTTTTAAATTTTCTAGTTCATATCACTAACTGAAATGCCACTTCTTTCAAAATAAAATTTGTCATTTCCTCAAGTCTGATTTATCTCCTCTATAGTTCTCTGTGGCTTCTCTATTACATTATGTGACTATCTTTCTAGTGTTTATTGCCTAATTGCCTGACTCCCTAAATAGGTTGTAAGAGTCTTAATGGTGACAATATTTCATTCACTTTTGTATCCTTCATTCTTCTCACCTAATGTCTTCCAGGCAGAGCTAAATAAACATATGTTGAATTAATGATAAAGAATATCCTTTGAGTTTTTATACAAACATATTTAAAATATGAATATTTTAATGCATCAATTGTAACTCAGTTAATAATGAGATCCTACTACATATCAGACACTGTGCAACATACTTCATGTACATTCTTTCATTGATTTCTGAAAATAAACCTGGGAGACTCAATGGGACAGGGAAGATGAGGGTTATAGAGATTAAGTAACTTGTCCAGATGAAGAGAGCTAGTAAATGGTACAACTAGGATTAAAGTTCTGAGCTTTCAGACTCCTCATCTACACTATGTTGTAACTGCCCGTGTTTAGCTGTGAAGCAGTCATTCAAATGGTCACCATTCTGGCCATATCCTTGTGTACAAACTGGCCCAACCCCGCTTTGATTTTCCTACACCATTTGATTTTAGCGTGGCTATGTGATTTCATCTGATATAAAATATAAGTAGAAGTGATGGTTCTCCCTCCCTATAAGAAGCTTCAACAGTCAATGTGTGATCTGCCATGTTTTCTTCCCACTGCTGAGGTGATTTCAGAAACCTCCATCAGTCTGACTCTGAGTGAATACAACAAGCATAGCCTTAATGCTGGTCTGTGTTGTACCTTTACAACAAATTAGAAATTGTGTGTCAATTAAGCCATTCACATACCAATGTTCTTTATTACTACAAATTAACCAAGTCCATCCTAACTGACATAACAAGAATCAGTTCTGCTTGAAAAATATTTTTTCATGCTTTTTTCTTTAGTTACCTGTCTTTCCTGTTGAACAGCAATCTATGTATGCCCAGAGACATGATTTTAACATTATACTCATTCATAACACCGTAACAGTTGGAAAGTTAATTCTTACAGGACAAAGTTTCAGTGAGAGACCCTAGGACTCCTTTACCAGAATTACCTGGGCAGCTTTTTAAGAATGCTGAGTAGGGAATCTACCCGAAATCTACAAAATAAAAATCTGAGAGGTTCGGGAATTTGAATTTTAACTAACATCTTACAAGAATTTATGTAAAGTTGAGAATTAACACCATGGCTATTAGAAGGCAGCATTTATTTTTATAGCCAAGTCCTGGTCTGATTTTGCTCCTTTCAGCATGGCAGAAATTATTCCTAGGCATCTCCTTAATATCTTTACAGTAAGTCATGACCACAGCAGAAAAATTTTCAACTTGTAATACCAATCAGAAGTTTATGAATGTTTCAGTTTTCAAGATAAAATGATGTTATAATGAAAAAGCATATTTAGAAAAATGAAGTTGTGACTCGGAATGTAATTACTTCAGATCATGTTCCTTGAGTAAAAATCTAAGTAATATGTCAACAAGGAAAATAGATACACAACAAACAAACAAAATCAACTATAATTTGGTATGGCTTTCCAGGCTTCTGTTCTTCTCCTCTTACTATGATAGCACATATACAACATAAGTGATATTATGCATTAAATACTGTAAGTATTTTGGAGGATATTGTTTCTTTTTATTATATGTAATAAATTGTCATGCTATGGTAGTGAATACTATCTAACTTATTTATAATGCCTTTATTTTTTTCCTCTTCTTAGTATTTTTTTTCTTTTCCTCAAAGCTAGTCAAGTGTAGTTGTGGGAGGAGACAATGTTAAATCAGCTTAACAATAACCCACAACCCTCACACCAACTATATATTCATGTTTTATAACCTACGATAAACATACTAGTATTTGCTCAGCCTCCATGGTTTCTCAGTTTGAAAGATATGGGTGTGAAGGCAGCTCTTCTACTCATATTAAGTTATTTGAACTTTACTTTTTTAATCTGTATATTCCCAGTCCCATGCAACCTTTAATTATCCTAAGTCCTTGCTGCACCCCCTAAGTATCATCATCTCTGTACAGATGAGGAAGCAACAATCTAGAGACATCATAAAGCCAGTAATTAAAACCAGCACTATCTAGCCCTAAGCCTTCAGACTTTCTCCCACATCTTCAGCATGAGGATAGATGTATTGATTGATCATGAAAAAATTACTCTCTACCTTCAAATATGAAAAAATTTGTTATTCCAAAAGTTAAAATCTCTTATATTTTCTCTTTGGGTGATATACTTGAAAGAATACTGGCTTTGGAACAAAAACTTCTGGTATTTAAATATTCCCTGTAGCCACCGTCAAATTTCTTCTCCTGTACAAAAAGGATAATGAAGCTATTTGAAGTTTTCTTTTGTAGTTTATAGAAAACGAATCCATAAGAACTCAGAAATCAGATTGGTAGTCCAGCAAAAAGAAAAAGAAAATGAATCCAAAGTGCCTAGAA
This sequence comes from Lepilemur ruficaudatus, assembly GCA_963574885.1. NCBI lineage: Eukaryota > Metazoa > Chordata > Mammalia > Primates > Lepilemuridae > Lepilemur > Lepilemur ruficaudatus. The sequence goes on along the minus strand of CAUYRT010032363.1, from coordinate 36,274 downwards.
CAGTGCTTGATACATGGTAAATGTACAATGACTACTTCATTTCTATTGAATTTTACCAGAAGTTATAGGAAACACTTGACTAATCCATACATTTTAAAAGCATGCCTTTTAAATAAGATTTTTAAACATAAATATATTACTTTACTTCTATTGGATGATATTGTTTTTCTAATCCTTTTATCACTTTTATAAAATATTCTAGTCATATTGGACAAGGGCCTAATGACTTTACTTAGCACTATGAGCAGGTCTTTTGTGCTTACTGTAGTCATCACAGTTCAAATTATACCTAGGGACTCATAAATATCAGGTTTATTATGAATCACTGAAGGCAATTGTGCATGTGCAAAATAGTTACAGATAAATGATCATTAAGTATAATAGGTTACTTTATTGACAGAGGACACTAATATCTATAAAGCTTTGCAAAATATTCTTCTATGAACAATAAAGATCATATAGATTTCTTGTTAGAATGCAGCTGGGTTGAAATATGGAAGCCTGGCTTGATTATAAATAAAGAGCATACTCATCACATTTAAATGATATATGTTCATGCAAACTGCATTCATTTGATTTCCCAGACAGCCAGAGTTGAATTCAGAAGCAACTAATTGCCTTGGGGACCCTTCCTTTGGCATCTTGCCCAATGGTACTCTTTGTGGGAGGAGCAGTTTCACACACAGAGCTTAAAAGCATCTGGGTTGCTGTTGTTCTGAATGCTACTGCTGACAGATTTACCATCTGCCTTTGAGAAAGACAACAGTCTGGGGACCTTTGATACTAAGCATCCACATGATAGCCTTTGACAGTGAAAAGCATCCATTAAAACGGGAAAATAAATCCTATCCAACCCAAACAAAAAAATAAAGGACCAATGTTATTTTGAGTTTAATTCTCTACCAATACAATGTAGAAATTCACTGATGGCAGAACATTTTTATTGAGCACTAACTATGCCAGTGCTAAATGCTTTATATTTACATGTTTAATCTGGGTAGCCACATATTTAGGTAGGCACAATTTTTATCTTCATTTTTAAAATAACAAAGCTTTTACTTAGAGAATAGAACATTTGTTCAAGCTTACTTTAGATAATGTCAGAGCAGAAATTTGAATCAAGGCAGTTAGAATCAGTTTACTGTATTCTTCACCTCTGTATACTGCATTTTTATCCATTTTCTCCAGGAATTCAATTTTCTGGAATGCCTTAGCATAGGTTGATTATTTAGTACATGATAGATACACCAGTATATTTCTATTATAATAGATTACATAATCAGAATAGATTATTTATAACATGATTATACTAAGATCAAGGTTATGAGCATATTTCTTTGCCTCTTTAGCTTCTCCAGAAGAAAATGTTATTTAAAAACAGATTTTACCCCTAATCATTAAAATTGTGTGTCATAGATTGGACTAGGAAAGAATCATGGATGACAAAAGTGCACTTTGCCTATAAAGCCACCAGAGTACTTGTCATGATGATGTGAAAGTACCTAGAAAAATTAAAAACTGTGCAATTTTAAGGTATAGCGTATCTGAAGGACAGTACATCCAGGTTAGTATAATTAACACTTGGAATTTATAGAGTAGGTTATTTATCATGATTATGTCTTTCTTTCATAAAGGACTGACAAAACATTGTCAGCAAGATGTGATAGACTTGTTTAATCATATTTGCAGACAATTACAATTACATACACTGCTTCTTTGCTTTAACATTCTTGGCCTGATCTTTAAACATTCAAATGCTAATGATCTTGATGCCATTAGTAAGATATCTATGTTAACTTTAAATGGTAATTTAATTTAAAGTCTCTAAACAGAAATGCATGGCTATGTTAAAAATTGAATTGCATCTTTAAAAATAGCTCTCTGTGGACATTTCCTTCTGTTCAGTAAAACGCAGGCACATTCCAGCTGTAAGCACTTGTAGTTGGAATGCATACCGTGACCCATAGTTGCCCTGCTTTCCTTTCACTTGGGGAAATCTACCAACGTGGTTGCAGACTGCCAGTAGGAAGATAGGTAAAATGATTTATAACCAGCCTTTGGCTGTTTATACTAAAGTGTATATATCCAAATCACACTGGAGTGGAAAATGGAATGAAAGATATTGATTCATACTTTTTAGGACCAGCCCTAAAACCCACAAGCACAATCAATATTGAGAATATTGAGTCTATTATTCAAAATATGCAGTACACTAATGAACAGTAAAAATTGTAAGCAATAAAATAACCCTAAATATAGAGAGATGCAACAGATAAAGCTGACTTGCAAAACTTTAGAAATTTATTGCTTAAGATTATTCAGTATAAATGAAACACACTTCCCAGTTATGTTTGAAGACTGTGGATCCCTTACTGGTATAAGGCAGAGAAACAAATTAATTTATTGGGTGGGTATAAGAGGTTAAAATAAATCATGTCAGAGTTAAAGGAGGAAATGTGTGGGTCAATTAAATCTAAGGCAACAAAGAGGCATAAGCACTAGTCCATGAGAGTATGGAACAGTAGTAAGAATTGGGTCATATAAGTCCAAGTGTCACCAATGTTAAAAAATTCTAGGTCGGGCATGGTGGCTCATGCCTGTAATCCTAGCACTCCGGGAGACCAAGGCAGGCTGATCCTTTGAGCTCAGGAGTTCAAGACCAGCCTGAGCAAGAGCAAGACCCTGTCTCTACTAAAAAATAGAAAAAATTAGCCAGCGCATACCTGTAGTCCCAGCTACTCAGGAGGCTGAGGCAGAAAGATCGCCTGAGCCTAGGAGTTTGAGGTTGCTGTGAGCTAGGCTGATGCCATGGCACTCTAGCCCAGGCAACAGAGACTCTGTCTCAAAAAAAAAAAAAAAAAGATCTAGAATTTGAAGACAAATAAAACCTGAGGACAAATCTTGATCCAGCCACTTACTAGCCCTGCATCTCTAGTTAAATAACTTAACTTTTCTTGCTTCCGATTTCTTAGTTGCAAAATGGGATAATGGCATCTGTTTCATGTATTTCTTGTGAGGTTTAGAAAAGTGGAAACGGTTTGCCATATTGAAAGCACTGAATCCGTGCTAGTTTCTGACTTTCCTTTCCATTTCATTGCTTACTGAAAATGTCTCAGGCTGATGTGTAAGTCACACGAACTTGCTCCCACCCCATTCTTCCAGCTTGATGCCCTACAATCCTCCATTCAAAAGTCATATTTTGATACTTTAAGTTGGTTGATAAGTAGTCCTCGACTTTCACATACTGACTTTTGTATAATTCTGACATTTTCACATTATTAGTGATAAGGTGTTTGGACCTTTCTCAAATCAAAACCAGTCTCTTTAAGTCAATTATCCAATAATGATTTTGAGTTGTTAAAAAAAAAAAAAAAAGACACTACTGACAGCCCTGGAGTCAAAGCTGGATCCCGGCCCGGTCTTGTCCCACAGTCACCTGCCCCCTCTTGTTTCAACATGATAGATGCCGCCGTGTCCTTCATCAAGGACTTCCTGGCAGGTGGAGTGGCCGCAGCTATCTCCAAGACCACGGTAGTGCCCATTGAGGGGGTCAAGCTGCTGCTGTAGGTGCAGCATGCCAGCAAGCAAATCACTGCAGATAAGCAATACAAGCACATTATAGACTGTGTGGTCAGTCTCCCCAAGGAGCAGGGAGTTCTGTCCTTCTGGCATGGTAACTTGGCCAATGTCATCAGATACTTCCCTACCCAGGCTCTTGACTTTGCCTTCAAAGATAAACACAAGCAGATCTTCCTGGGTGGTGTGGACAAGAGGACCCAGTTTTGGCACTACTTTGCAGGGAATCTGGCATCAGGTGGTGCCGCTGGGGCCACATCCTTGTGTTTTGTGTACCCTCTTGATTTTGTCCATACCCATCTAGCAGCTGATGTGGGTAAAGCTGGAGCTGAAAGGGAATTCAGAGGTCTCAGTGACTGCCTGGTTAAGATCTACAAATCTGATAGGATTAGGGGCCTGTAGCAAGGCTTTAATGTGTCTGTGCAGCGTACCATCTACGGTGCTGCCTACTTTGGCATCTATGACACTGCAAAAGGAATGCTTCCACATCCCAAGAATTCTGACATCATCATCAGTTGGATGATCGCACAGTCTGTCACTGCTGTTGCTGGGTTGACTTCCTATCCATTTGACATTGTAAGTTGCTGTGTGATGATGCAGTCAGGGTGCAAAAGAACTGACATGTACACTCAACACGGCACGGTTGACTGCTGAAGAAAGATCGCTCGCGATGAAGGAGGCAAAGCTTTTTTCAAGGGTGCATGGCCCATTGTTCTCAGAGGCACGGGTGGTGCTTTTGTGCTTGTCTCGTAGGATGAAATCAAGAAGTACACATACGTTATTTCCTAGTTTCTCCCTGAGAACAGGCATGTTGTATAACATATCTTAAACATTCTTGACAGACTTGTGGCTGGTCTATTTATCAATAGCAACTATTTACTGGTTGAAAATCGGAAGCAATAATATTCATCTGATCAATTTTCTCTTAAAGCTATTTCCATGATCATGATGAGACTCAATTACATTTTTTATTTCAGTCACTCCTGAGGAATAACAAATTTGAAGAAATAAAAACATCTGAAATACAAAAAAAAAAAAGACTACTTATCTTTATCAGTTCCTATTAGTCAGTATGCCATGTTTTTTGGGAGTTTTGTTAGTTCATTATTTAAAAAAAATTATAGAATATCTTTTAAACTGGATCTCAAAAATATTTTTAAGGGCGCAATGGAATGAAGATTGTACTAACTATATAAAAGCATATTTACATAGACACATGGAGCTTAATTTACTTATTTTGAGACAGAGTCTCTGTAGCCAGGGCTAGTGTGCCACGGTGTCAGTCTGGCTCACAGCAACCTCCTGGGCTCAAGTGACCCTTCTGCCTCAGCTTCCCGAGTAGCTGGGACTACAGGTGCATGCCACCATGCCTGGCTAATTTTTTCTATTTTTTTTTTTTGTAGTAGAGATGGGGTCTCTATCTTGCTCAGGTTGATCTCAAACTCCTGACCTCAAGTAATCCACCTTGGACTCCCAGAGTGCTAGGATTACAGGGATGAGCCACTGTACCAGGCCCTATATCTAGCTTTATATGTGTGATTTGTTTTACTAAAAGAAATTAAAACAAAAACAAGTGAGAAAAATTTGACTTGAAGTTGCAGATAGTAATCCAAAAATTTAAAGAAGCAAACTAGTTGTGTTCAAAAATCACGAACTTTTTTGCCTAATACTAACATGTTTAGACTAGTGGTCCCAAACACAAGTGTTTTAAAGGGTAAAAAAAAAAAAAAAAAAAAAAAAAAAGGTAGGATAATGACATACAGTAAACCAGTATATTAAATAGAGAGTACTGGCAACAAATGCATATTGGAGATTGCAAGCTTCATCTAAATTAACATCTCTGTATCTAATCTACCTGCCTAATCCATTATCTAATCTAATCTTTTCAATCTACCTATTAATATCTACCTAGCTATCTAATCTATCTAGCTAAATTTATCTGTATATCTAATTGTTCATGACAATCCAACCTTATCTACAAGTCAAATTCTTCCAGGATCCAGCCAGACTATGACCTCTGGGATGATGCAGATAAAGCTGCTACACTGTAATACACACACACACTCTTATACATTTGTTTGTAATTATTCAATATCAAAGGCAAGAGTATTGTGCCTTGAGAAAGATGAAAAAGAGTGAATCAGAATCTGAAGTGATTTCATCCCCCACACCCCCTTTTGGCCTTCCTGCTCTTCCTTTTTTCTCCTCCTTATCCTATATATTTCTTCCATGATCTTCTGTGTTTCTCCCACACTCCAGCAGTACCCCAGGCCAGGCTCTGGGCCTCATGCAGGAAGGTATATCCCATTTCTAGGGGCGGGGAGAAGAGTGGAAGAGGCAGCCTCTTTAAGAGAGAATGATCCTCAGAATGTCCAGGCAATGTGAGCATCTACTGAGTATGCAGGGAAGATTGTCCCCCTCCTGGGGTGGTTAACAAACGCTTCCTATGAGGCTGTTCAGTGGAGACGGTTTTCTGATCACTGCCCTTGTTGCTTAAGGTTGGTCAAGTCATTAAGAATTACTGAAACACAATTATTTTATTAAAATATGGTAGCAAATGAGGTGTACACACATGCCCATATGTAAAGATTCTAGTAACAGTTCCTGTTTGAAATATGTCTCGTTCAAATTTTATACATTCGGATTTTGTGCAGATTTTCAGAAACACGATGAGTATAAAAGAGGATTTTCTAAACTTATTCTTAAAAAAAATACTTAGTATTTTCCTCCTTCCCATGCTTGTCTCTGCCAATCAAATCCCACATCTCACAACCCAGCTCAATTTTTATTTGACTCCACAAATTCTTTCAAGTTAACCCTAGTATACAATCTCTTGCTCTTCTAAACCTATAAAGTATTTTGATTTTTACCTTTTAGTGGCATTATTTTATAGTATATATCATAATTATATGTGACTATGTCTCATCTTCTCTACTCTAATGCCACCGTTTCAAATGTTTTTTGACATCTTCCTTCTCCCAGATCCTCTTTGCTGAAAGAAATGTGAAAAAGTAATTGTCTGTCTTTTTAAAAGTGATCAAATTGTCTATAGAATTCTTTTGCACTATAATATTAAAGTTGATTAGCTTCCATCAATGTTAAGAGGTAATTAATATATGTGAGTCAAAAAAGAAGTTAACAAAATTAAACAGTCAACTTATTATTCCTTTATGGTCCCTTTAACTTTAGACACCAAGGTACCATAGCATTGGATAAGTTTTTCTTCAGTGTAACAGAGCTTTTTTATTCCCCCTGGCACTGTTAACATTCCACTCAACTTTCCAAGCATGGTTTTATCTGATATTCTCTCCTTAGCTCACTCTGATACAGGAGCATTGCAGGAAAATATTTTCCCTATTTTTATCCTAATTCAAAAGACAACATGAATACCACATTCTCATCTCTGTCTTCTTTTGTGTATGTACAAGTGGAACACATTTGAGCCTTTATGTCATCTTCACTATTTTACAATGGTGTTGCTACTTTTTGGCTTAACTGCGGAAGCTATTAGGCAAGGTACACGTACATTTGAGGAGAAAATGTGGTTGTTAATATCAAAAAGATATTTTTTCAGTCTCTTTTTTTTAGAATTCAAAATCATGGCAAAGGTTAAAGCTGTACCAGTTCCAGAAAAATAATTAAAATCTTAAGGAACAGACTGTAATTATGATTTCTTCAGGAAGACTTCAATGTAAATCCAAACAAGATTTTTTTTCACATCTTGGGATTTGCATTAAAAATGCTTATGTTTAACAAAAGATGTCAATAATGAATTAAGAAATAAAGTGAACCAATGTAATCTGCCCCATAGGAAGCAAATTACAGCCTAATCTCATTTCTTTCTCTGAAGACTAATAGACTTCAAAAGTAGGTTTTGTAAAAAGCCTCGCTTGCATTATTATAATAGGCAACTGAAATTGAAAATAAAAAGTAATTATTTAGAATATTAATGTCCTAATGACTTTGCAATTTGGAGCACAATAGAAAATCTCTTCTGGTAGCTACTATTTCATTTTGCATTTTGCCATCACTTTAAAGAAAATGTCAGTGTATTTTAAAAATGCACAAAGCAAAATATTATGAGAATAGAAAATCAATTAGAGAAATTCAAAAGGAGCATCCCCTTCATGATTAGAATCTTTTATGATCATTGTTAAAACTATTAAGCATAAAGCACAAACAGAAGGTTGTTTTTTATTGAGGATATGATGAGTCACAATTTTCACATACCACTTTATCCAATCCTCACAATAAATTGCTAAATTTAATGCTGTCATACTGGTCAGGATACATTAGGGTTAATTGTTTGTACACAGACACAACAAGTAAGTTTCAGACTGGAGATTAAACTCTGGGCTCTTTTCTCATTATTTTTAAATAAAATTTTTGTTCTGAATACCAAAACAAAGATTTTGCCAAGGCTATTAACGGACAGTGAATACCAAAGGAATTATCCAGCTTAATGATGTGGTATCAGAACACTAATTTTGTAACGATATTCTCATATATATTGCAGTAAGGTAAAGAAGATGATGAGTAGCTAATTTTTCAAATTTTTGTCTATTTTCTACTCCTATGACTTAAGGAATTATAATATGAAGGTTAATATAACAGGATTTTAAAAATATTTTTGGGGAAGTGAAGACCATTGCTATCTTCTCCCGTTTCCAGAAATTACTTAAAGGATGTTCTTGGAATGATTATTCTCGTTTATATTTTCAATAGTGTTCAAATTATGGTTTTTCCTAAATGGAGAGAAATTGTGATACCTAAACTCTTTCATACCCATGATTCTATGGCATACACTGAATATCACAAAAACAGTTTTTTAAAAATGAAAAAATTAAAATTTAATGAATGTATAGAAAATATTTTATCATCCTAATTTTCATGCATTTACCTGTATTATAAAAATGTAATTATTTATAGATATGATTTAAAGCATAGCTGTAGATTTAATCATCTTATCAAGCCTTTTTTTTCCAAATACAGTTTATCTCATAGTTGTTCCATTAGGCTTGCCCTATAAGGAGAATATTTGATTCTTAATATATTTAATGAGTACCAGAAAATTATACTATTTTAGGGCCTCAGAATATTTAAAAGTCAAAAGAACATTATATATTCATGGCATACACATTATAGTGATAGAAATAGGCAGTAAAAGAAAATGAACTACTGTATAACTAAATGATCCAATTCATTTAATGAAGATTGCTATGATACAAAATTAAATTGGGTAAGGGTATAGAGAGTCATAGGAATAGGTACTATTATTGTAGTTTAGGAAATCTGTAGCATTTCACTGAGGAGACACTAATTTTGTGGAGGTATGGCGGCAAAGCCATGTCTTTGGGGGAAACATACTGAAGGCAGGTGATACATAAAGTTGAAAGGATAAATCAATCTTGAGAACTCAGAGTATACAAGTGAGAACAGTCATCCAGATCTTCATAAGAAAAACAATGCAACACAGGTCGAAATAAAAATGGGATAAATTATATATTATGGAGAAATTGGCTGGATGCACATCGGTGCACACAGATACAACTTAACAGCACAGGTAAGTGTGGCCATGTGACTGGATTCTGGACAATGAAACAGAGGCAGAAGTGCACTTCTGAAGTCCATTCAATAAACTCTCGAGATCCTTACCCCCGCCTTTTTTTTTGGCTCTGAAGGGTGGTAGAATGTGCTATGCCACCCTAAAACATGCCACTTTGACATAATGATTATTTTGAGCTAAAGACTTGAAAGACATCAGATGCAAGAAGAGGATTCTCGAATTACTACCTAGAAGACAGTTTATCTATTGGGACAATTTTCAATGGAAAGTTACTGGTGAGAAAGGATCATTTATTTTGTTATGCCACTCAGATTTGGAGGCTTATCTGTTACAGTAGTTTTACTCTAACTATTACAGCCAAATTGCCATCTTTAAAAAAAAAAAGTCTGCCATACAGGGGAATCTGTCATTGTAGTAACAGGAAAGAAAAAAAAAAAAGAAAGAAAGAATTAAATTAAAAATATTAAATATTTTATGCCCTTAGTAGGTTAAGTGCCAGGGACAAAAAGCTGATTAAGGCAGAGACCCTGCTCTTGTGATGCTTAGATTAGAGGTAATTTTTTTTTAAGAGTTCACTGTATTGTTTGGATAAACTCCTGTCCAACCTCTGCCACACGAATATCTCAATATGGAGCTGTGAACAGGCTGTCACATCTGTCATTACTGTCATTAATTTAAATATTTTAACTACATTCTTTGATCTGATTCCAGCATCATGTACCCTTGCCTTTTCAAATTCCCAGAATGCATGCTTGAGATAGCAGCTGTACATCACATAGCCACTGGAAGGAAATAATATGTAAACAGATTCGGATTTTGTTTTGTGTCTATTCACTTGTTTGTTTGGGTTTGATATCTGGCAGTTGTTTGTGGGTTTTTGTTTGCATTAATCTATGTTTCCAGGCCTAGCATGGTGAGATACAAGATTTGGATCTGATGGTTTCATCGAGTTAATGCCACCCTGTGAAACAACCTGGCCAGATGGCAGGCCTTTCTCAATTACACTGCTTCCCTCTATCATGGCCTTCAAACTGCAACATTAATTACGCTACTCAACCTTTTACCACATGTTCTTGAATAATGCTTTAAATGAATAGTTTATTAGGGTTTTCATGTTAGATAGCTCTCCAAATACAAAGAGAATTGTATATGTAGCTATAATCATTAATTTTAGCAAATTGATATTCACTAAAATTGTTAAAGTCACAGAAATAAAGTTTTTCTAAATTCTTGGTTCCTAGCTAATCATTCTGATTGTTCAGAAGATTGAAAATGGTAACTTTAGGGCAGTGTTATGAAAAACTAAGGTGTGAAATAGTATCTTTTAATGAACTTGTTCCTCTAAGCCCATTTTATTAATATATCTGAATATTGATGGCAAGTAATGTGGAATTGCTTCTTTCTGAAGATGTTTAAGGGTAAGCTAAAGAAGTCACTGAAAATATAATTCCTTTTCAAAAGCTGCTAAATTATGGGCTGAAGAACACTTAATGATGGTTCTAATATCTTTAATTTCTAAAGATCAAGAATAGAGTGTAATGTCAGTATGTAAGCTCTTTATTCACACCAATTGTAACACCACGAAGTAATTTTTAAACTGCTTTCTGGAGCTTTGACATTAAATGTGAATAGATAAAAACAATAGTATTGCCTCTTTGAGATTTATATCAGAAATTTTACTAATTTTGTATATTATCTTAATAAATGTGAGACACCTTACCTATGCTAAATTATTTCATACTCTCATTTCCCTTGCAGGGTAGTATTAATTTCATTTTACAGTTAAGGATGAAATGGTAAAGTAACTTTCTATGTATCAAAGAGGTAAATTAACTTGCCCCAACTTTTATAGCAAGTGTTCAAATTGCAATTCAAGCCCATATCTGTCAGACATTTCCCTCCCTCAATTTGTTTCACTGTATCATGTCACCTTAGTTATAATAGAAAGGGCGGGAAGTCAAATATAGAAGATCCTTTCATGCCCATTTAAGAAATTTGGATTTTATTTGAAAGGCAATGGGGAAACCTGAAGCAGATTTTTTTCCTTCTTAGCCTAATCACACATCATTCTCCCTTCTGCCATCTGTGCGTCAGCCGTATTAACCATTCAGTTACTCAAAGTTTCTAAGCCTCTTTTGGTCTCTGTGTCTTTGCTAATTCTGTTCTTCCAGTAATTATTTCACACTTATTCTTCAAATCTCAGCTCTAATGTTATTTTCTTATGCACAGTTTTGGCTGATCATCTACCCTCCTGTGAGATATCATATTTTATTTTTTGTTTAGAGCAATCAAATATGTTTGTTCAATGAATGAACTATTGAATGAATGAGGTATATGGTATGGATGCAGAATAGACTGTTAGGAAAAAGTGGGGCGCACAAGTTATAAAGAACTAGAGTGGAAAAAAGATAATCTTCACCAAAAGAGAAATGGTAATGACAGAATAATGTGGAAGAAGAAATTGAAGGAATATCAACACACTCACACACTCTCAAATATCCAATGAAATCTGTCATCTGATAAAAATATCAAAATTCCACTTAACCCAACATAATATTTCAGAGTCTTAGGTAAAGTTTTCTAAAGCTGTTTCAGAAAATTGATTTTGAAATGGCATCATGAATACATCATTATATTATGTTGCATGTAAGTTATTTTTATCTATGAAATCAATGTATTATTATATACTTGTTTTACTTAACATTTCACTTTTAATAATATACTTTGAAGATCCAATAAGCTTTCCTAATAATATAGAAATCTTATAACTGCCCAAAAGGAAAACTCCTGGAAATATATTCATTTGGGTAAAATCATTATAGATTTTTATGTGGACTTCATGTTTTTAAATGTGTTGATGGGAAGAGTAAGGGTGATACATACCCACAACATTTACCAAAATTATCAGCCAATGGGAAAAATTTGTTAACTTCTGTGTCTCAAATTTATCATCTGCAAAATGGATGAAATCATGGCTACCTGAGAAGTTAAATTATTTCATGCAGGGTGACTGGAGGATAGAGAGTGGGAGGATTACTGTCATTATTCTGTTGCCTTTAAAATTGGTTTCCACTTTAAATAGGTGCTACCCATTAGAGGGAATTCTCTCCATTTTCATTTTTTCTCTTCTACAGAAGAGAATTTTTTCTCTTCTCTTTCATTTTTTCCTTTATACTCAATTGTTCAAAGCCATTTTATAGGAAAGGAGGAGTGGAAAAATCCAACATTAGAGAGTTGGTCAGGGTTTGAAAGGGCCACTTTCCTTATCTCTTATAAGCCCCGAAACAGTGACAAACACATTATATTTTCCATTATTTAAGTAACGCTTTAAAAACTGGGTCACTTTTCAAAATATAAAGGTCATATTCATAACGCTTCACAGCATAGTAAATCACAGATATATTAAAGCAAAATGGAGTGTTAACTATATAAAAGATATAATGGGCATTATAAGTCTCTAACCAAGCTTCCACAAGACTTTCTTTTATCCTAACAGAACCTTGATTTTACCTGGTTTTTTATTATTCTAAAACAGAACCTATTTAACTCAAGGGAAGTCATCCCCAAGGATAATCCTTGGATGGTTTTAGCCATTCATTCAATGGTCACCAGTTCAGGGGTGGAATATGATCAGAGCAACCTAATAAGGTTAAGAATGTTTGATTGGAATGCAGGGATTAAAATGTATTTTCTTTTTTTCTTTTCTTCTGGACTGCACCTATTTTTATCATCCACGTGAAGATGAGTCAATATATAGGAGGAAGCAAAGTCAATAGAATCGTAAGAAGTAGAGTCAGAACATGAAATATTCTTGTCCCTCTGGACCTCACATTATATAAGAGAATAAAATTTATTAAAGTCAATATGAATGGTTTTAAATTACTTACAAAGACACACTTAACTGTAAAGAATATAATTAGACAATTTTGACATGATGAGAAAACTGAGACTCTGATTAGGCAATGTGACCTGTCAAGTTCTACAGATAGATTGTTCCAAAAACAGAATTTATCCTCTTATCACCCCATTTCTATCATTATTCTTTTTAATAGCAGGTGCCTTGCAGTAAAGCTCATAATGAGTATATAAACATATATATCATGTTGTTCACCATTCTAAGAAACATGAAAATGCTCTCTCAAAGAGAATAGATCTCTATTATTGCAAGCATATAATCAGAGCCATGGGAACAACTTCAGAAATTATATCTTAAAAGTCCAAATGTTTCACTTGAACTCTGTACCATTATATTCATTTTCTTTATTACACTAGTAATACAGAACATGTCCTACTGGTACTAGTAAGACCAACTGAATCACCATTATGAAGAGCAGGTAGGTACTGGTAGTGTGTGAGCTTACTCATACCACCGACTCTTTGTATATTTATATTTGGAATGATACATTGATAATTGTTGTTCAATTATTTTTTAAATACATCAAAGTTAAAATATGCCTCTAGCTAGTTTCTTTGATTTACAATTCATAAAACTGTTAATCTACTGGACAAACTGATGTTTTTGAAACCCTATTATCAGTTAGCTATGGCTGTGATATGCTACACAAAATGTAGTAGCTTAAAAAAAGCAAACAAAAATCACAAAATAATTGAATTAAAATATAAGTTCAATAAATAATGTAACAAAGAGAAATTTAAAAGTGAGAAACAATAGAAATAAAACAAAAAAAACACACGAGAAAGAAAAATATAAAAAGCAAAGAAACACAATACTTGTTACTTGTCATGAGTCTACATGTTGGCTGTGTAGTTCTGCTGATCTGGGCTGGCTCATCAACAGCAGCTGGGCTCATACCTCTTTGATAGTGATAACATCACTGGGATGATCACTTCTGATTCATCTTATCCCATAAGAGGACAGTCTAGATATGTTCTTGTGGCAGAGGCAATGTCCTAATAAAGAACAGAAAGCACTATACCCTCTTGAAGTCTAGTCTCAAAACTGATTTAGTGATTATTTATGTATTTTAAATTTTCTCTGTGTCATAGTATCTATTTCTTTATTAATCAATCTTTTACAGAGTTTAAAGCCATTAGACCTGCATCGATCTTCCTTTCTCAAAATGTGTAACAATATACTCCCCAAAATAAAATGAACCACACTATGAAGAAGTCAACTGTATTTGAAGTTCTGAGTATTTGAACTTTCCTCTAAAATACATTAGGAAATATATTCTTATGTGTCACAATAACAAATCTTACATATTAAGTATTACTCTATGCTAACTCCTGTGTGTTTTTCGTGAGGAAGTCTGATCATGGGGCTTCTGTCATAATTCTCACTTTCTAATAATTTTTTTATTTAATTCATCCTGTTATTTCTTCATAATATCATCTTAAATCTTTTTAAGAGCATGAAATGGATAAATGCTAAAATATTTGATCCTTTCCTAAATGTATTAGAGGAAAAAAAGTAAAATGTAGCAAAAATAATATTAACTAGAATAGGGAAAAGGGGGTTTTTCTAATACAATAAAGGCTATGGATTTTAAGGTCACATGTGTGAGGCAAATTTAAAAAAATTTAAGGGACATATAGTTATAAATTTATTGAAATTATGAATTATAAGAAAATATTCAATTTTTTAGAAATATGGTGGTTATATTGCATAGCTCCCTCAAATATATGCAAAATAGCTTTACTGTAAAGAAGGAGTATGAAAATGACAACTTGTGAATAATAAATGCATAAAAACATCCAAACCTAAACGAAGATGGCTTTCATCTCTTTAGCAGAATGTATCTTCAATTATATTGGAAAGGTCCTACATCCTACTAAATTTTCTCAAACTTGGTCAATGACTTAAGTTATGATTGAGAGCCACTGGAAAAGCTAGAAGATCAAATCTAGGATATTAGAGTGACACATTGGCATAATATGACAACATGAAGAAGAAAGAAGAAAAATGAGCAATGCCATTTTGCTTTCTTTGAATCAGCTTTAAAAAATTTTTTTTTTTAAACAGTACCAGTGGTACTGTTTTTCTAAAAGTAGCATCGTAGTTGATATCCAAGAGGATTCTTACATTGAACCAAAAGAAGTAATGGTAGAGGATTCGTTTTGTGGGAGCATCAAGTTATTAAATATCATATTCCTTCCTTCCATTCTTGCTTTTTTTCTTTATCCCTGTCTGTTGTCTTCTCACCAAACCCAATGCTGAAGTATTTGATAACTGTTCTTACCTTCCTGCTCAAGTTCTAAGGATAACGTTAATAAAGTATTTCCAAAAATGAAGACTTAAACACACTCATATTGTTATACACCCATGTCTGGATATAACCATCTCCATTAAAAGATAAAGGATACTCAGAAATAAAAAACAGGCTCCCCACCATAAAAGTATTTTAAAACAATACACAAAGCAAACCAAAGGAAAAAGATGTGAGACACCAAATACCTATATAGAATATACTTTTCAAGAATAGTCTAGAAACTTTAGATTTAAAACTTTCAACTTTGTAAAAGAAATTTAAAAATAATAGACTTTATGAAACAAAGCAGACACACCTATATAAAAAATAAAATGAGGGTTGCAAAGACAATAGAAAATGAAATGATAGCTGGTAGTACAAATTAAATATATGTGAAAAACATTAAACCATTCCAGAAATTAAAAAAAAAAAATTATAAGCAACAAAATGCTGACTCACAAAATGAAAATAAAGTGAATGTCATGAAAGGTAAACTTGATGAAAATGGAAAAAGATAGTTAACTAAAATTTCTGAGACAAATTTCTGATTTGGACTGAGCTCCTACACTAGGCCTTAAGAGATTAATCCAAAATAGTCACTCACACAAACGTCCCACATCACCAAACCAAAACTTAGTTTACTTATAAGATCTGAACTTCCAAAAAATCAAAAGTCAAATAATAACCTAATCCCATTAAGCCAAAATAATTCCCTATAAAGAAAGTAATTTTGAAATGATCAACTTAATTTCTGTTCCTGGTTTCTTTCTTCAGCCTTTTCTGCCTATAAAGTCTAACCCTCTGCTCACCCCATCAAAACTCCTTTCTATTTTGTAGACAGGATGCTTCCCAGTCAATTAATTACTAATAAAAGCCAATTTGATCTTTAAAACTCAAGCAGTTGAAATTTTGTTCTTTGATATAATAAAAAAATACCTGTCAGAATTCAGTGAAAAGTATAAAAACTAAAAAGAGAAAAAAATGATAAAAATTACATATGAAAGGCAGGCAATGAAATGAAATTTTAATGCAAACAAGTATGTATTAAAGATTAAAATATGACACAGAAAAGGATACAAAAGTATATAAGAGAATGAATTTTTTTAGCAATAGACAGAGATGGCATACCAGATTGATAGGGCTCACAGTGTATCAAATTTAAAAAAATGAAAGGAACAGTCAACCACAAACACCATAAACAGATATTGATGACATTAGTGAACATTAAAACAAAACCAAATTAAAAGTATGAACATCCAACAGAATAAAAAAGATTTACATATATAAAAATAGTAGGAGGGCGTCCAGTTTTCAGTTCTGCACGTAAAGAGCTTGGAAGTTGCCTCTTTGTCCTGAAAACAAGTAGAGCTAAACAGACTGAAGAATCATCAACTCTTATCAGATGTGTAACAGAGGGGAGGACACGGGGCAAAGTGCTGCCCTCGAGACTGGAGAGGGAGACAAGTGGATACAGAGAGTCACGGCTTCCTGGAGTAGACTCACAAGTGAAAACTTCCACAGGAACCAGTGCCAGGGTAAGAAAACCTGAAGTGTAACTGACAAATTGCTGGAGGCTCAGTGCAGCCAACTCTGAGAGCTAAAAACTCCAGGGGGACCCAGTCATAGAGGAACCCCACAATATTATGAGATTTACTAACAGGAGCTCAACTATGTTTCCAAGTAAAAATGAGAGGAAAATCTCCTCTGGCTTCTAGCAGGGGGAGGGGAAAAGGAACCAATTTGGTAAGTGCTAGAGCACTCCATTCTTCATAAGGAGGCATGACCTAGGATAAACTACTTAACCATAGTCTAATCTGCTGGTGTATCATCAGAGCCTAACTGACCTGGGGGGAAGGAAAAGACTCAACTCCAGCCCACTCTAATCATTCTATCCCTGTTAACAAGGGAGCAAAAAATTGAAACACTTGCGACATTCACAATGCAGAGTCACAGACTCACTGAAAGACTGAGACCTAATCATAGGACTATAGAAGGCTTCTCCTCCTAAGACCTTATCACATTACTAAAGGCCTATTTATAGTAGTTTCTTTTACCTGGTACATTATATGTCTGGCTATCAAGAAAAAATTCAAGGCATATAAAAAAGCAAAAATCACAATTTGAAGAGAGCAAGCATTAGAAACAGACATAGCTAGGATGTTGGAATTATCAGAGAATTTAAAACAACTATGAGTAACATGCTAAGGGCTCTGATGAACAAAGTGGTATGCAAATGAGCAACTAAGCAGAGATGCAAATCCTAAGAACCAAAAAGAAAACTTAGAGATAAAAAAATACTGTGACAGAAATGAAGAATGCCTTGGATAGGCTTATTAGTAGACTGGACACAGCTGAAGAAGTAACCTATGAGATTGAGGATATATCAATAGAAACTTTGAAAACTGAAAAACTTAAAATCTTTATACAAATTAAATTTAGCAGAGTTTAATTGAGCAAAGAATGATTCAGAATTTGGGCAGCTCTCAGAACAAGAAGTTCAGAGAGCTCTGCTTTGCATGTGAGAAGGCAGCAGTTTTGGACCCAAAAAAAAAAAAAAAGGAGAAAAGATACAGAAACAGCTTGATTGGTTACAGCTTGGCATTTGCCTTATTTGGATATGATCTGATCAATTGGCCACCTGTGATTTACTGAAGCTCAGCTGCTGTGATTGGCTGAGACTTGGCTATTTGTTACAAAAATATACTCCTAAATTAGGCTTAGTTGTTATACTAAGTTAGCTTGCAGTGTGTTATGTAAGGACTCAAAATACAGCAACATTCTCAGGCCAATTTTAGTTTAATTTAAGAAGGCAAATAAAATGAAGACTGAAAAAAACAAAACAGAATATCCGAGGACTGTGGGACAACTGTAAAATGTGTAACATACACATAATGGGAATGCCAGAATGCAAAAAACGAAAAGAGCAGAAGAAATAGTTGAAACAACGACTGAGAATTTCCCCCAAGACCACCAAACCACAGATCCAAGAAGATCAGAGAACATACAGAGGATGAATGCCAAAGAAGAAAATAAAACCTACTAGGCACATAATTTTCATGCTACACAAAATCAAAGGTAAAGAACAAAATCCTGAAAGAAGCCAGAGGAAAACATATCTTACCTATAGAGAAATAAAAGAATTACATTTCACTGCTCAGAAACAATGCAAGCAAGAAGTAGAGTGTTGAGAGAAAGAAACCCACTGACCTAGAATTCTGTACTTCGTGACATTTCCTTCAAGAGTGAAGGAGTAATAAAAGACTTTCTCAGACACACAAAATTGAGAGAATTCATGGCCAGTAGACCTGCCTTGCAAAAAATGTTAAAAGAAATTCTTTAGAGAAAAGGAAAATTATGTAAGCCTGAAACTTGGATCTACACAAAGAAAGGGAAAGCATCAAAAAAGGAAAAATAATGTAAACATATATTGCAAGCTCTACAGCAACCACTAAAAAATTAAGAAGTATAACTGATATGCTAGGAAGGTGAGAAAATGCAATCATAAAATGCTCAATCAAAATCACCAAAGGCAGGAAAAGAATGAAAGACAGGAATCAAGAACAAGGACAGCAAATAGAAAACAGTAAAAAATATGGTAGATATTAATTCAACTGTACAATAGTCACTTTGGATATCAATGGTCTAAATGTGCTGATTAGGTAATCTAGCTCCTCTTGTATTATCCTGGATGGAGCCAGAGCCCATTCTCTTACTAAGTGAAGTATCACAAGAATGGAAAAACAAGCACCACATGTATGCACCATCAAATTGGGTATCAATTGAACAACACTTATGTACACATGTACTAGTAACTTCAGTGGGTGTCAGGTGGGAGAGGGGGTGAAGGGATGGGTATATTCACACCTAATGGTGTGGTGTGCACCATCTGGGGGATGGACACACTTGAAGCTCTGCCTCAGGTGGGGCAAAGGCGATATATGTAACCTAAACATTTGTACACCCATAATATACTGAAATTTAAAAAAAATGAAAAAAATAAGCCTCCCCCTCCAAAAGAAACACATTTTCAGAGTGGATTAAGAAATAAGACCCAACTATATGTTGTCTACACAGAGCTTACACTCCTCACAAGAATTAACTCAAAATGGATTATAGACTTAAATGTAAATACAAAACTATAAAATTCCTAGGAAATATCATAGGAGAAAACTTAAGTAACCTTAGGTATCACTATGACTTTTTAGATTCAACACCAAAGGCAAGATCCATAAAAGAAAGTTCATTAAAACTAAAAAAAACTTCTGCTTTGCAAAACACACCATCAAGAGAATGAAAAGGCAATCCAAAAACTGGGAGAAAATATTTGCAAAAGGCATATCTGACAACGGACTGTTATCCAAAATACACAAAGAACCCTTAAAATTCAACAGTAAGACACACAACAACCTGATTAAAAAATGGGCCAAAGGCCTTAACAGATATCTCACCAAAGAAGATATACAGATGGTAAATAAACCCATGGAAAGATGTTCCCATATATCATCAGGAAAATGCAAATTAAAACAATGACATTACCTACTTCTACCTATTGGAATGGCTAAAACCCAAAACACTGAGAACACCAAATATAGGTGAGGATATGAAGCAAAAGGAACTCTCATTTATTGCTGATGGGAATGAAAAATAGTACAGCTAGTTTGGAAGAGAGTTTTGATACTTTCTTTGAAAACTAAAAATCGTAAAATAGAATCCAGCAATCATGCTTTTTGGTATTTACCTAAAGAAGTTGAAAACTTATGTCTGCACAAAAACCTGCACAGGAATGTATATGGCACATTTATAATTGCCAAAAACTTGAAAATAGCCAAGATGTCTTTTAGTAGGGCAATAGAAAATCTTTGGTACATGTAGACAATGCAATATTATTCAGTGCTAAAAAGAAGTGAGCTATCAAGCCACGAAAAAAAAAAATGAAGAAACCTTAAATGCATATTACTAAGTGAAAGAAGCCATCTGAAAAGGCTACTTACTCATGATTTCAATTATATGACATTCTATTAATAGAAAAGGTAAAACCATGAAGACAGTAAAACAATCTGTGATTGCCAGAAATTGGGGTGACAGGAGGGATGACTAGACAGAGTACAGAGGATTTTTAGGACAGTAAAAATACTCTGCATGATACTGTAACGATGGATACATGTCATTATACATTTGTCCAAACCCTTAAAATATACAAAACCAAAAGAAAACCCTCATGTAAACAGCTATGGGCTTTGGGTGATTATGATTTTTCAATGTACGTTTATCAATTTTAACAATGTACCACTGATAGGGGATGCAGATAATTGTGGATTTTGTGCATGTGTGGAAGGAGGGGGGATCTGGAAAATTTCTGTACCTTGCTTTTAATTTTGCTGAACCTAAAATTCTTTTAATTTTTCACGAACCTAAAATTGATTTAAAAAAAAAAGTTAAGAAAAAAGTGTCAGGGGATCTCACATCCACAGAGAAGATACAAAGTAATGTTATAAATTCTCTGCAGTTAAAACTAAAGTTGTAACATACTCTTTAAAATTAATTTTAACTAGTTGTACTAAAAAGTTAAATTTACAAGCAGACTAAAATCCCACTTTTTTCCTCTACCCTACCTGGCAGGCATCTCCCTCTTTCCAAAGGAAATAATTGTTATCAGTATATTATATATGCTTCCTGACTTTTTTCTTTTTTGGCAATCATACGAAATAGGTATTTAATATAAGTTTTGAATTATTTCTGTTCTTATGGCATTTATGTTTTGGTGGAATGAAAAGATCTATTAAAATATAAACAAATGTGGGGATGAAAAAAAGTAGAATTATCCTGATAATTTCTCTTTTATAGGAGGCAGCAAAAAGACTGGTTTATTTCTGAAATTGATGAATTGAGACATAGATTCAAGCATATTAAAGATAGAAATATATCCACCATAGCAGCTAAAAATAAAAAGGAGCCTATACTGTTTACTTTTACATGGAGAAAGGAAGAAGGAAAAGAAAAAGTAGAAAATAAATTTGGAAAAGCAAAAGAAAACAGCAAAAAAGCTAAAGTTCAAAAATATCACACTTGAACTTTTATATAATGTAAAGATAGCGTTAAGGTAGATATGCCTGCCTAAAGTGAAAGGCTGAATGGGATAAAGATCTCTTAAAAGAGAAAAAACTTTCCAATTGGATTACGTAAATAACGCCAAGTATTAATATATGCTATCCTTAAGAAACACACCTAAAACCAAAGGCATCAAAAAATTGAAGGAAAACATGGTGAAATTCATATCAGGTATTGTGTATTGTTGTATCTATTATCTTTAACTCCCCAGCAAGCTTTCCCATCCCCTCATCCTCCCCCCTCAATCCTAAAGGCACAGACCTGGGTGGTGCACGTGATGTGAGGCAGGCCCAGGAGAGTTCTTCCCCCCTTCAGTTCTCTATGAGGCTTTTCCTCTGGGCTCCATGCAGAAAGGACTTACTGGGGACTTGCAAATGCAGAAGCCTTGATCAATATACCAAGCAAATGCTTTAATATTAATATTAGAAAGTAGCAGTTATGATACTCATGTTAAAATAGTTATTGAAGGTACAGAACATTCACTGATGCAAAGAGGGTCACTTTATTACGAGTGCAAGCAAATGTACAGTGACAACATAGCTGCTAAGAAAGTTTTGGCAGAGTAATTCCACAGCAAAACATGTAAAACAAAAACTGACATACAAAGAAATCAAGAGGTATAGAGAAATTTTGAAGGGAATTTTTATATATCTTTCTCCACACTCAGCCAGATCAAGTATCAAATAAGAAAGATCCTACTGTCCTAGACCTATATGAGGAAGTTGATTTCATAAATATAGACAAAAATAGTTAATTCAAACTTTCAACTCAAAATTTATACTTACACTGTGCTTCAAGGGAAAATTTTAGCCTTATATGAGAAAGGGAAAAATAAAAATCAGTGATCTAAGAGTCTATTCCAAGAAGTCAAAAATAAAAAAAAAAATAAACATAAAGGCAGCAATCTATGAAACAGAACAAAAATATCAAAAAGGGAATAGACTAATAAAATGTGTAACTCCCTATCAAGAATGATCAATGCTATTTTCTTTTAGAGAAAATTGATTTATGATTATGGTTTGAAACTCACCTAGAGCTAAATTATCCTCAATCCAATCACAGACCGAGATGGTTTGATGCTGCCTCTATTCCTTGTGACTACTAGTTTATTTCTGCTTCACTCTTGTTCCTAGGTTGGAGTCCTTTAGGGCTTCCACCAGAAGCCTAATGTTTTGACTGGAAGCCCACCCTACTCAGACTCCTGACTTTCCTCCCCAGTCCTATGAGACCACTAAATTAATTATCTTTTCTACCATCAATTTCACTTTTGGAATTAGCATTTACTTAATGAGAAAAAGTTGCCACAAATTTTGAGTTAACATTTCCTGACTTCTCAGGCCAATAAATTCTCCTTACATTGGTAATTTCCTGAGCCTTCTGAAGACATTTTTTAAAAATCGTTCAGTGTATTGAATTCTTCTCAACGTGAGCTTTTATTATACTTCAAACAACCTAGCCTGTTACAGTTGGATGTGAGAATGTTCCTGAGTAACTTCTGGGTCAGATTAAATTTTAAAAAGTGTAATCCATGGTACCTAGAGAGAAATTGAATCATTTAAAGACTTTCCCTGTTGGAAGAATGATATTTCCCTATTTTGTCTGTCACAGCTACTCCTCTCAATGGAGCCTGAGACAGCATGGACATTACTATCTTCTAATTTTGAACCTTTCTTCATCTCTAATGTTCATTATTTCACTGCCTTTCTTCATTTATCTAAAATTACCACTGTCTGTCCTTGTTCCACTATGGCCCGCCACCACTCTATCAGTCTGTATGCTCCTGCAGCTGACAAACTCCCTCAAGAGTTCTGACAACGTGTTGCTATCAGCCCTTGGCAGTAGGTGAACTGTGGCCTTAGAGTCTTGTTGCTGCCAGTGCATGTAACACATTTAACACAACGCTCTTTGGTTGTTTTTACTTGGAGCCTGTCTTGTTGAAGTCTCTTCTTTATAGAGGCTGAAGGTAGGTAATTGATAGGGCGGTGTGTGAAGGCCTAGGATGGCCACTCTTTAGTAATCCTAGATGAGGCATTCTGACAGTTTCTTGCCACTCTGTGGAGTTAACTTCACGATTATTGATTTTAGTTTCGGAGCACAACTAAAATTTCCAAACAGGAACAATTCTCTGCATTTGCTTGTATTAAATTTAGTTAATTGCAGTTTAAAATGTCCGATTAATTCATTAATCTAAGACTTCAGAAAATAAGCAAAAGCCCAAATAACCCTATGAAAAAAAATTCTAAGTATGCTTTTTAGGAAATGTAGTCATATCAATTAACTAAATATCTGCCATACAGACCTGATTTGACTGGCAGTTCCTTTGTACTGAGAATTAGTGTCTCTCCAGAACGTGGTGAGTGCTATGATTCTTTGTCTTTTCCAACAAAGAAGTACTTAGAGCTATGGAAAACAGGCAACTATCCTGAGAATCGTGCATCATGTTTAAATCTAATATAGCTTATTTTTAGTAGAAAGAAAAGTACTCTGTACTAACCCATATTTGAATAGAATTGCCTCAGCAAGAATGAGATGTTTGATATCTTACGGTACCTTCCTCCTCTGTGTCTCAGGGTGGTTTTCTCTCTTTGATAAGAACAGGCTCTGATTAATCAACTACTCCTATATAAAAATATAAGATCATTGAATTCTTTAAAAAAGCATTTTACGTATGAGGAAACTGAAGCACAAAGATGTTGACTAAGTTTGCCATCATAGTAAATGGCAAAGCCAGAGTTTTAAGAGACACTTTGCCTCTGAACTCCTGCCCCAAGGCTCCTATATCGTTGTGGCACTGGTCCTTAATTCTCTACTGTTTCTATGCTGCCCCTTCTTGGTGCCACAATACTTTGGTTGATATATAGGGACTCTCAGACAGTTACTGCATTGAACTGTCCTTTAATTTTTAACCGCATACTTTCTAATTTTACAAGTTGCAATATAAACACATGGAGGGAGTATTTCTCGATACCTATATTTGACCACTATTTCATGTACCTACTGTACTCTATAGCGTGCATGTAGTGCCTTTTTAGCTGGCCATGGTTGTGTAACTTGAGTTTGGGATTAAATCTGTAGCACTATTGCCGCTAACTCATTTAATATTTGCTCAAATAAAGTCAGCCCCAATCATTAATATTACTGCTATAATAAAGAACTTAAAGTGTTTTAGGTAGCCAATATCAGTTAATGTTACTTTGTCTTGAAATCAACAAGTTATTCAACATTTTTGAAAGTGATTTGATTCAGTCTTGAGGAACTCAAATAACATGCTTTCCATTTTGTCAGTGACAGTGCAAAACTTACTGTTTTTCAGTAACGTGTTATTACCAGACTGATAATACTGTTTTCTCAGAGCTTTCTTGAGAATTATACTTTCACTAAAAAAATAGCACTCCAGTAGTTAAAAAGTTGATATTCTTTTGTTCTGTAGACCCTAACACACTCTGAAATCTTGTTGGAACTAAGGAGCAAAACCAATGAAAATTTCTAGGATGAGATTTCTTCCTTCTTTTGTGGCTTCCTTCATCTTCATTGTGTATAAGGTAATGGGTGTAGATGAATGTCTTTGACACACACATCTTAGACTATGAATGTCTGATATTGACTTTTCTTGATTTTCCTTTCTCATGTCCAATTAAAGTATGTGAATAGGGAATATACGTGTATGTATAGACATACATGCCATGAAAAGCAAATAAGAATTTCACTTCTCTTCTGTGAATTAGTCAAACTCTTTACCTGTCAGATAAATGTTACTCCAACTGATTGATTTAATAATGTTTAAATTTTAGCTATGTATCTTGTAGTGCTGTACATTGTTAATGAGGTAACAAAGCACAGGGTGAGTTCCTGCCTTTGAAGATAGTACGAATTTGTTGTGAAGACAAGCCATGCATATGGAAAAATGTAAATAGTTTTAAGAAACAGTATGTGTAAATAACAAATGATACAAACTATGAGTTCTGTAAGACTACTATACCACAGACTTGGTGCCTTAACAACAGAAGTTTATTTTCTCACAGTTCAGTCTGGAAGTCCAAGGTCAAATGAACTGTATAGTCGATCTCATCCTACCTTTTCTTACTGAAAATGAGGAAACAGGATGCCTTAGCAGCTAAAAGACATGTTGGGAATTACATAGCCAGAACTGGTACTAGAAGCCAAGTGCCAAACTCTAGACTATGATGCCACAGGACCCCTTATTTAAGATTTTAAAGAATCAGGCTTTTAAAAGTAAACTGGGCATCTGGCCCAATGAAAATTTTTAAAAAGAGAGAAAATAATTGTCTTGCCTTGTCCTTCTATTCCTTTGGTCTCCTGAGATTTGTTTTTTAGAACTTTTATTCTTTCCTATCCTTGGCATTTTAAGAAATAAGTCTGGGATTCACTGCCCTAGGAAATCTTGTCTTGTGGGGAAAAATAGAACTCAGAACCATAGAATTGTAGAAAATTAAAAATAGAAATTACTTTAAAGTCATATATCATCTTCTTTTATGTATATGAAAATTAAGACCCAGAGAGAGAAAATGAACTATTTTCTATAAATTTGGGCTATTCTAAAATTAATGTTAAATATTAGATATGTTTTATCTAACATAAAATATTTATATTAAAAGGACGTTTCTGAGTATCTCTACTGTTCACTTAGTAGTTCAATATTTGACATAGATTTAATGTTGAAAATGGATGGATTATTAAATGTTAGCATAATAAACATTTTCTTGAAAGTTAAAATTTTAAAATGAAAGGTCAAATTTTCCATTTACTGTCTGAGTCATTCTTATATAGAGTATTTAATTCTTATAGTTTTTTCTAGTATTCTTTGTTCCATAACCTGTTTCTCTGTGCATTTTATATAAACCTCAAAGTAAGATTTGCGGAGTTCATGTGCAGTATATACGTACGTGTACAATGGTTTAATTTTAACCATTTCTTGGTTTCCTACCATGGACTGTATTCTTAAACCAGTGCTATGCTCATATACTCTTCTTTGATAGGAAACTTCTCTAATATGAAATATTCATACATAGAGAAAATTTAAGCCTTTTATTGACTTAACATGGGAGTAATGAAAGTCATATTAGAATGGAAGTTGGACAAAGAACTGTTTCTGTGTTCCAAATGGCAATATATAGAGATATAAACATATATGCACATGTGCACAGAATATTTTCCTTATATAGCTATTTTGCATATTTATTTTCAAATTGTTTAAAAATTGTGATTAAATGTCAGAATAATGAAATATGAAGTATGTTTAAGAGAAGAGCAAAATAAGAACATTTCGGACAGAAGTAAAACAGTCATTTTATCAGACAAAATTACACAAAGATATTTGGTAACTATGTAATACACTCTTCAAAAAAAAAAAAAAAATTCCTGTGCTAGGGTATTCTTTTGTACTGGCTTTTACTGAGAGTGTACTAACCTACCAAGAGAAGGTGTGAGGCACAGTTTAAGTTCAGTCAATGACAGTTCAAAGATTTGACAATTGCACAAAGATGTGTCCTTTAAGTAGCTTTTAAGATTTAATGAGTATCATTAAGAGCCAAAGCAGAGCAAAGATGCTAACTAGATAATACAACACGAGCACCAGTGTCCAAGAACGAACCACGTTCTGGCATCAGCTGTCAAGCAAGAGGTATACAAAACTTCGTGAGAAAGCAGAGAAATCAGTCTAATGACACAGTGAGAGGCAGGGCAGAGTATAGCAGAAATTCAACCTATGAAATACGATGTTGTGACCTAGCCTCCCTTCACTACTTCATCGTGCGACATTAAGAGTGAATGTTTGAGGCTCCTCCTGATTTAGCTAACTCAGGTTGCTAATGGTAAGAATTTTAATAAACTTCATAAATAGATACATGTGGTTAAGGTTAAAATGAGTTGTCACAAATCAAAGCAGATATTTTAAAAAGTTTATTTAGATATTCTGGCCCTAAAGGGTGTGGAATGCTCCTGCCAAACCTTGTTTTAAGAGCAATAGGAGAAATATTTCTTTTGAGTTTGAGTAAGATGCACCAGAAAAGCCAGTATGTTCCATTTATGTTGATAGCCAAACCGGGGTAGCTTTGATCAGGCATTTTGTGGCTTTTGAAAACAGTCAACTGTGCTTTTACAAATATATAAATAGCTCAATCTATTACAGTTGGTAAATCTATTTAAGGGGGAAAAAAAGACAAACCCTGATGTTGAACAACCCACACCCTGATTTAATGCTCATGACAGCTCTTAGAACCTGTTAACACTGCCATTTTATCTCAGCTTTCCTCAGAGTGGGTACATTATGTTAGCTATGTGTTGTGGCCTGATGCTGAAAGCTGCGATAAGTTTTGGGGTCTCTTAAACCTTAAAGGATGAATCTAATCTTTATTGTCTGAAGAAAAAAAAAAGTCAAAGGCAGTGGGAAAAAGCCATATGGTACTCCAAACCACAAGGGAAATTATACTTCTTTTTATAAAGCATTCCCACTAGAAAAAAGGGTAACCCTGCTGTTTATCATTATATTTTATGAGGTAACTTCAATGAAATCATGGAAGTATTATCACATGAGCAGCAAAGGATAAAATCTCTTTTGCCAGGGCCCTCAAAGGATAGGAAATTTGGGATATGGCACAATTGGAGCTTATTTTCCACACTGCAAATGAGGTTCAAGATGTGGTATGGGTGAGTGACAGAGGGTTTCTTGCCATCAAAGAAGATGGTCAACATCTTCAAAACTTTTATGTGGGATATGAGGGTGTATTTTACATGCCCAATTCAGGAACTAAATTGCACTTTTAATACAGTTTACGCTGATATTTTATGTGGGCAGAGTTTGTCTGAGTTGACTCAAATGTTCCAATGTGTGAAGGAAATACCAGCAAATATGCACAGGGGAACTCACTAAAAAAAAAAAAAAAAGTATATGTAGTGAAAATTTTGAGGAAAATTGATGAAGTCACAGCAAGGGTATTTTCCATCAGATGAAAACTACCAGCTCTGTCTATTCATTTACTTTGTAAAAAAGAAGATCAAAGAAAATCTTTACTAGAGTGTTTTCATTCAAATATAGCAAAGATTTTTTTTTTTTTACAATAATGACTGTTTCTGCTTCTTTCCATATGTTCCTTTATTCATTTATCAACTATGTACTATGTGACAGACACTGTGCCATAGTTACAGCAAGAACAGTGAGCATTTATATACCCTTAGTGTGCCAAGGAGCAAGATAGATACTCCAGGCTAATCTACAGCCACAAGAAACGGCGAAAGAAGTATTCACATGTTATAGCTGAGGAAAATGGAACTTCACAAGATTTTGGAAGTGATTTTCTTAAAGTTTGCTGTAGAACCAATATTTGAATCCTGGATATTTGATTCTAGATCCCAAATCCTGATGAATTCCCTAGTCTGAAATAACTTATTGACTTCAGAAAGACAGACAGATACTCAGTTCAGTCACCAAAAAACATGGAGAATTCACAACGAATTGATAATTTGCAAGAAAATAGGAGGAAAGTTGTGGAATCTATACAAAAGGAACAGAACATAAATCTACTAGTCAATCACTTAAAATCATTTAAAAA
The DNA here is from genome assembly GCA_963574885.1 of Lepilemur ruficaudatus. Lineage (NCBI taxonomy): Eukaryota > Metazoa > Chordata > Mammalia > Primates > Lepilemuridae > Lepilemur > Lepilemur ruficaudatus. The sequence continues at coordinate 7,247 of CAUYRT010032363.1, read as the reverse complement.
AATAAATAGTATCAAGGAATTCACTACATCAATATACTATATTTACTACAACAAATAATTTCCCACTTATTCCTAAAGCTATGTTGAAATGCACCATATGATATGTTTTTTTTTTTTTTGACTTGAGCAGAACCTGTATAAGCAGAGTATCTGAATAGCAGGAGACCACAATATTTTTTACTCTTAAATAAAGCTACATATATGCTAAAATTCCATTTACCAATCACAAAACAAGTACATTTTAAACATGAAATAAAAATAATTCTTAGTTGAAAGAGGTATAAAGATTTATATACATATAACAAAAACGTTGTATAGGTATTGACTTCACCTTGGAAGGAACAAAGTATATATAATCAAAATTAACTAAATATCATTCATTATGAGAGCTTTTATTAAAAGTTTATATATTTTTATCTTGGAAAAATTTTCTGTCTTTGTAAATTATCCCTTAGCCAGCCACCAATAATATCTTTTTCATGTGACTAATATCTATAGAAAACATCTTGCATAAATTTCATTACCTATGAAAATTATTTTTTAAGCATTCCTCTCTGCATCTGCGCCAGCATCTATTGAACTTTTTAATAAAAGCCATTCAACAGGAGTGTGGTGATATTTGTTGTTTTAATTTGCATTTCCCTGATGATTAGTGATACTGAGCATTTTTTTATATGTTTCTTGGCCATTTGTGTGTCTTCTTTTGAAAAACTTCTGTTCATGTCTTTTACTCACTTCAGTGTTATTAATTTTTTTTCTTGCCAATTTGAGTTCCTTGTAGATTCTTAGTCCTTCATCAGATGTGTGGATTGCGGATATTTTATCCCATTCAGTAAGTTGTCTACTTGCTCTGTTATGTCCTTAAGCTGGGCAGAAGCTTTTTAATTTAATCAAGTCCCATTTATTTATTTTTTTTGCTGCTGTAATTGCCATTGAGGTCTTAGTCATAAATCTTTTTCCCTAGACCAATGTCTAAAAGAGTCTTTCCTACATTTTCTTCTAGAATTCTTACAGTTTTATGCCTTACATTTAAGTCTTTTATCCATCTTGAAGTTTTGTGAGTGGAAAGAGATAGGGGTCCTGTTTCATTCTTCTGCATGTGGCTATCCAATTTTCCTAGCATTATTCATTGAATATGGCTTCTTTTCCTCAGTGTGTGTAGTTGTATGCTTTGTCAAAGATCCGTTGGCTGTAGGTAGATTGTTTTATATCTGGTTTCTCTGTTCTGTTCCATTGGTATATGTCTCTTTTTTTGTTGCCAATACCATGTTGTTTTGGTTACTACCACCTTGTAGTATAGTTTGAAGTCTGGTAATGTGGTGGCCTCCAGCTTTGTTCTTTTTGCTTAGGGTCGTTTTGGCTATTTGGGCTCTTTTCTGGTTCTAAATGAAGCATAGAATTACTTTTTCTAGATCTGTGAGCTTATACATTGTTGGTGAGACTGCAAATTATTACAACCCCCATGAAAAACAGTATGGAGATTTCTCAAAGAACTAAAGTAGACTTACTATTTGATCTAGCAATTCCACTACTAGGTATCTACCCAAAAGAAAAGAAGTTATCAAAAAAACACCTGCACTCAAATGTTTATTGCAGCACAATTCACAATTGCAAAGAAGTGGAATCAATCCAAGTACCTATCAATTCATGAGTGGATTAACAAAATTTATACCATGGAGTACTATTCAACCATATAAAAGGATGAATTAATGCCTTTTGCAGCAATTTGGAAGGAACTTGAGACTATTATTCTAAGTGAAGTATCTCAAAAATGGGAAAAAAAACACCACATGTACTCGCTTAGGAACTGGAACTAACCAATGGACACACAAGTACACAGAGGAAAGTAAAAGTTACTGGAAATCAAGCAGGGGGGAGGGGAGAAGAAGGGAAGGGCAAAAACCCACCTAATGGGTATAATGAACACTACTTGAATGATGGGCACCTTTATAGCCCTGACTCAAGCCATGTATCAAAAACATCTGTACCCCCTTAATATTTTGAAATAAAAAATAAAAACGCTATTTGTTGTTTGGGATTTGGAAGCTAAATTTTTTGAAAGTTAAAGAAATAATCCCTTTTCTTCAACATTGTAAGATGTCTCATTACTGGTAAGAATGTAAAATGGTACATTCATATTGGAAACCAGTTTGGCAATTTCTTACAAAACCAAACATACTCTTACCATATAATGCAGCAATCATGCCCTTTGGTATTTATTCTAATTACCTGCACATTAACATTTATAATACCTTTATTAATAATTGCTAGAAGTTGGAAACAACTAAGTAGAAGATGACTTGAGTATGACTTGACTTTTATGACTTCTACGGTAGAGGAAGGAAGTCAAAAACCAAAAAATGTGAACAGCATCTGGAAGCTAATGATTCTGTGCTTACAACTGTCAAGCAAACAAGGACCTCCATCCTACAACCATGAAAAACTGAATTCTGCAAAAAGGATAAGCAAGGAATAAATTTTCTCCTAAGGCTTCCAGAAAAAGTGTAAGCTTTCTGACACCTCCATTTTAGCCCCACAAGACCTATTCACATCTGGCCTATAGAACTGTAAAATAAGTTTGTGTTAAGTCACTAAGTTTGTGGTAATTTTTCATTGCAATTATAAGTAAAAGAAAATTACTTTTCTAAGGGTAGTTTTTTTTAATGTTTCAATTTCGTTAATAATCTAAGTTTTCTATTTTGGGGGATTAATTTTGAGAACTTTGTTCATGTATTTTTTACATTTATTGATATATGCAGCATTCTCTTGTCTTTTACAACTTTGAGGTATAATTGACTACATTAAATTGCATGCTTTACAATTTGATGAGTTTTGACATGTATATGCTAGTGAAATCATCACCACAAAACAATGAACATTTCCATCACCCCCAAAAGTCTCTTCATATTCTTAAGTCAGTTCTGTCCACCTCATCACCCTGCAATGACTGATCTGATCTCTGCCAGGTATAGGTTAATTTGCATTTAAATTTTGCAAAAATGGAATGAAGTAGCATGCACAATTTTTCTCTGGCTCTTTGCAATGATTTTAAAATTCACCTATGTTGTGGCATTTAGTCATTGCTTGACATCACTGAGTTATTCCACTGTATGAATATAGCACTCAGTTTATTTACCTACTTATGAGTTCTTTCTAGTGTTGGTTAATAGGTATAACACTGCTATAGAGTTTCATGTACAAGTCTTTGGGTGAACATGTTTTCTTTTTCCTTGAGTAAATTCCTAAGAGTGAAATGAATGGCATGATGTAAATTTAACTTTTTAAGAAATCAAACTCTTTTCCAAAGAGGTTATATCAATTTGCATTTCTACCAGGCAGTATATGAGCATTCTAGTTACCCCATTTCTTATTATTTTTAATTTCTTTGGTAAATATGCAAGAGAAACATTAATACATGCACACAAATAATTTTTATATTTATTATGATCTAGATGTTACAGTATTACATATTAGACTCTGTTCTAAGATATTCAATTTATATTAATTCATTAAGGTTTGGCAATTTTGCCATAGCATTCAGAAGAATGTGTGTTTAAATAGCACCTAAAACATGTTAAAAAAGTAAAATTTTAGTAGGAATGTATTGAATATTAACGTAAAAACCTTACAAGTTTTCTTATGTATATATAGAATGTATATAAATGCATAGATACATCTCTTATGTGTGCACACTGAACTAACTGTAGTTATTGTTGGGAGGAGGCAGAGGTGGCATGTGATAGGGCATGATAATCAAAAGGTCTGGCTTTATTTGTAGTGTTTTTAGAAGTTTTAAGAAGATCTTTCCTAAGTTACTTTTGTTTTTAGAAAGTAATTTTAAAAGTGAATGAAAAGGGAGCAATTTGGAGAAACATTACTAACTGTTGGACCATCTATACTTTTTATTCTGATTCTCATTTTTAAAAAAATCACAAAGCTAGATTGTAACAAGAGTTAAATTTTAAAATTTGTGAATAACTGATTCCACTAAATTGCACCACTTTAACCACTGAAAATGTACTGCTAAAGAATTTTTTTTTTTTTTTAGGGATAATGAATACCTAATTTAGGGGTTTTGAATTAGACTGAATTCTTTAATAAATTGTTTTCAGCTAGGCCTAAATGCCATTGAAATGTTTAAGGGAAAATTCTTGTTTAATGTTAACCTAGTACATGACATAAATAAAAAAAGTCTGAAAGTAGCAGCAAAATGTATAGATTTAGATCGAAAGAAATGTAAAACTATCAAAAACAAAAATAGAAATAACCTCAAAGAATATTTCAAAGGCATCCCAAAGAAATCACTCTTTCAAAGAGACTGTTTCCCTCGCCTGTTTATGATCTGCCTTACATTTAATAGGTTCGTATTGAATACATTATACTTTCAATTTTTCCTAGAAGAAAAAAATTCTTTTAAAGCCATTACCAAGAAAGCCTCCCTTTTATCAAAGAAAAAATTCTTAAGGGAAAAATAAAAAACTTTGCTTCTGTCATTAACATTTACTGGACTTGATAGATGATCGATCCTTTTATTTTCATGAGTGTTTCTGATTTCCGGTTCTATTTTTGAGGAACCATGGTCATATTTCAAAATATCCCTTAATAGAAAACAGTCCATATCTTTTTTTCTACCTGGAAACTGACAGAATTGTGTTATTTGTTTTGATTCTCAAAAACAAAACAAAAAACCCCACCAAATCTCAGTAGAAATAGCATAAGTTTATTGAGAGAGAGAAAATTGACACATATATATATTCCTTTCAATCTAATAAGGCAGGAACATTTTTAAAGGTTTTCCATTCCTTCAACTCTACTCCCTTCTGCCCCTAATTTCTCTGGCCTAGTATCTTGCTTGCGTTAAGTACTCAAGCAAAAGCTTTCTTTTACCCTGCAGAAAGAACATTTATAATAATGTGTTCAAATGTGATCAAATATTAGATATTGGAAGCTAAAGGTAAAGCCTCTGTCCTCCGCCTTCATTAAAAGGATCATAAAAATGTTTCAACTTTGGTTACATAGAGGATAAACTGAAAAAGGAAATGCACGCAAACACATTAAAATAGAAGTTGACAGTTTGCTTTATTTACATCTTGGGAAGATTTTTGATAATTACAATTTATCTTTTTAAACTCAAATAATAGAAATCTACATTTTTTTTCTCCTGAAGAAATAAGGGAGATGTTGAAAGTAGAACAAAGGTGTTTTGGGAGGTTAAAAAAATAGTGTTCTTTGGAAGAAAAGCGTATGTTGCAAATATATAGTAAGGATAAACTATTAAGTTAAAAAGCCAACTTGGAAATCCGTATTAAACATCATTTTTAAGGTGATTTTTAATCCAAATTTCTCATATCAAATTAGGGAAAAAAATGAAGTTAATTATGTAGAACATAGAAAATCCTAATTACATTTTGATTTCGCCTTTCAAATAGTTGGTTTTTCACCGGGAAAATGTGCCCACACATCTTGATCAAGTCCTTTGACAAGTTTGACTAATTTAATGTAATGATCACTCAGTTTATTTTTTAAAAAAATAAGATAGTTTAGTTCAAGAATACTGACCAAATTTAAGATGTTTATAACTAAAATATTTATAATGTTTTAATTGCATTAAAACAAAGCTCTAATCTGATAAACAAAAGGTATTAGAAAGGCATAAGCCTTGAAGTCAGATCCAGATTTAAGTTTATTCTCTATCACTAACTGGTTGTTTGATCCTAAATAATTCAGTCTTTCTCTATGTCTTGCTTTCTGCAAAAAAGGTAATGAAATATACCTTTTAATTTTTGTGAGAATAAGATTTGGATGAAGTATTCAGTCTAAGACTAGCACAAAGGAGAATTTCTACTAGTGATTATCCCTGTACTCTATTCTTTCTTTTTCTTAAAAATTAAAAAAAACAAATATATTCTCATGGTTTAAGACTCAAATGGACAAAAAGAAAAAGGCATTTCTTCTCATTGTCAGTGAAAATGATTTAACTGGTTTCTCAGGTAGCTTCATGGAGACTTTTTATACATGTACAAAAGCAAGTGTTTTTATTTTCTCTGTTATACAAAAACAGTGGTAAATGATACACAATTCTGCACTTTATTTTTTATCTATATGGACATCTTTGAGATTGTTTAATAACTTAGGAATATCCACATTCTTAGAGAAGGGAATGTTTTCTTAAATAGAGTTGTCCAGTTGATATTATTTACTGAGCTCCTGCCTAGTGAGGCTTTGCTTGGTGGTGGTAAAGATCAGAGAACACAGTTTTAATACAACATCCTCACATATCTGGAGGAAACTCCAATGTGTTCATTTGTACCAAAAAGGGTCCAATACCAGCACCTGCTTTGTAAATTGTTCCCAGGATTAAATAATGTCAAGGTCTTAGCTCTGTGCCTGATACAGTGTGTGTTTAATAAATGGTGCAGGCTATAACAAGTACTATTGTTATATAGTACTTGCAGGCTATATGTACAGGCTTTAACAAGTACTATTACAGAAATAATTGCTATAGCTCAATCCTGTGCCAAATGATGAGGATTACTGGAGGTTGTGACACATACATCCTGTTGAAACTTAAATCACCTATTTAGAAATAGCTGTACCATCTATTCTTCTCTTAAAGATTGGAAAACAGTGATTATTCTTCCAATTCTCAAGCATATTTTAGCAAAGCTTTCCTAAAAACTCTAAAATGTTTCTTTTTAAGCACTGTAACCTTTCACCTGAGGTTATAAAAGCAATAAGAAAGCCTGTTCCTACCCCTTCACATCTCCATTAAGATGAATTTAAAATTACTATGGTGTTCAAAAAAGTAACCGGGTTTCTGAAAGGCATTCTCTAGTAGAAGTCTCTAATTCAAGATATGTCAGCATTTCATCACCTAGGACTTGTCCTTTAATGAAATCTTAAACTTTCTTTTCTTTGATACTGACTTTGTGTAAATTGATATAACCTTAGCATACAAAGATGATGATATCATTTAGGCAGAATTCATAACCCGATGAACTATGAAGAAAGACATACTTTGGTTTTAAATTTTAAAAGAATTTCATAATATTCTAAATATTGAGAAAAATGATATAATAATCTTTATAACAATTTATTAGAGCTTTTTTCATATATCCTAATTAAATTTGATAGTAGTTTAAAACAGATTTTTTTTATTTCAGCATATTACAGGGGTACAAATGTTTAGGTTACATATATTGCCTTTGCCCCACATGAGTCAGAGCTTCAAGCATGTCCATCCCCCA
>CAUYRT010032359.1:0-11390 GCA_963574885.1 Lepilemur ruficaudatus | reverse complement strand
CTCAGACTTGGGTCTACCCCTCTCCCCCCAATTCCCCAGTGTTCGCTCCCACCCTTTGAGCACCATAGTGTTAATCAGTCAATACCAATTTGATGGTGAGTACGGTTTGGAATCAAAAAAGTATGAGCCCATTATTCGAAGTGAGGTGATACTTTTTTGATTCCAAACATTTTCAGTCTTTCATATAGCCAATGTCTTGATATATTAAAAAAAAAAAAAACAGTGAAGTATTTTGAAATGGTTTTATCTTAGGCAATTGTAGAACTTTCCCTAAGGGCTAATGCTAGTTTACTCACTTGTTCCATGTTATAAATTTTGTTCAAGGCATCTAAGACCAACACTTTATATAACAGTACTATTATTTTCAATGTGTTATCAGGATGGAAAAAGATTTTAGGTCCAATTTTATTCCTACTATATAATCATTTCTTCTCTCCTGTCCCAATCCCCATACACAAATTAGACTGTTGTATACCTATCATCACTCACCCCCACTATAGTTACCATCTTTTCCAATAATGAATAATGGTGACAGACTGAAAGATAGATCCAAGCTGTTTCTTTTTTGTTCTCTCTAAGAGCAATTTCATGATGATGTCTTATTTGCTGGAGGGGTTAAGGAGCAATATACAAAGAATGTATGTAAGAGAAATAATTCTCTCTCTTTGGCCCTCAAGTGCTAGATAACAAATAGAAATGGGAAGAAAATAGGGACAATTTCTTGTCATTTTTATATATTCATTGACAAAAGGACAAAATGAAGCCATTGCTTGAAAGAGTAAGATCATTATGTCAAATATATTCCTCATAGCTTTTAAGATCCCTCAATGTCACTTAAATTATTGTTGATAATCTGTGGCTTATAGATGACAGGTTTGTTTTTATTTCTATGGAGAAGTATGGCAAAAAGTGAATTAAGAGACAGAGCACTTGGATTTTAAGTGCCTCTAGTATCCATCCTGTTGTTCTGAAAGTATTGTTCACTTTAGAAATGACTTTTTCTTCTATATAATCCACTCATTTTAAATTAAGAGTTGGCAAACTACCACCCTTGGGCCACATCTAGCCTTCTGCCTGTTCTTATAAATAAAGTTTTATTGGAACACAGTAATGCCCATCTGTTCAGGTACTGTCTGGCTGATTTCCTGCTATAATGGCAAAGTTGAATAATTGCAACAAATAACACATAGCTTGCAAAGCCTAAAATATTTAGTATTAAGGCTTTTGTAAAAAAAATTTGCCAACCTTTGTGTTAAATGGTTATACTTTGGTTTACTTGTGGAGTAGCTTTTCTTTCTCTGTCTCTATTTTCTGTTCTTTATGATTTAAAAACTATTTACATAAAAACCCTTACCAAATGAGGGCCAGAATCAGAAGGGCTTTCTGTATTTATACTCACCATTACACATGAAAATGAATAACAGATTCAGTTATCTTCATCTAAGTCCTTAGCTTTAAAAGGCAGGAGTCATGGATTCATAATAGATGGACAGAGAGACATAATAGATATATGTCTAGATGATTTATTCATATGGATCCTCAATGTGATTTATAAATTGTCTCCAATCAAATTTACAAAATGGTATTTCAATGAATCAATGTTTTTAGGTTTGTCAGATCCTGTTTCTTCAGTAATGCACCCAGATGCAACAAGTTATCTCTATCTCATTTTTTTACCTATTTTATCACCAAGCCAAGCTCATGTTTATTCTGTAGTATCCTACATGATTGAACCACTAACTATCCATGGTAGATTGATCATATGTGGCAATTTACCCTCCTTCAAGGAACGCAAATAAGACATTTTACAGGAATTCAACTGTATAAATCAGGAAGGAAACATAGAATATAAAATATTAACACAACAGGGTAAATATAAATACGTATTTGAAAGATTAAATGTTGGTGATAGTGACTTAGCAGATTTTAAAAATCTGCAATCTAGTAATTAAATAGGAAGCTAGAATTTTCCATTAAGAGATGCAAAGTATAAAGCCATTAGGGAAACAACTGAGGAAATCTGAATAAGGTCTTTAGTTATTAGTTTGAATAAATATGTTATGCTATGAAAGATGTTAACACAAAGAGAAACTGAGTGAACTATTTTTTAAATTCTTTTATAAACCTAAAATCATTTCAGAATAAATTCTTGTAAAAAGACATTTTACTGCCATTAAGCAGCACAGCATACAATAGAGAGACAGAAACATGAACAAAAAACAACAAAAATGAATATCATGCAACAAATTCTCTGATAATGGTTTCCCCAAGGTACTATGGAAACTAAAGGTAGTTTTTGATAACTCACACAATAGTATGAAATATGGAAGCAAGTAGATATCAAGCAAGTCTTCCCAGAAGAAGTAATTCTATACTTTGTTGCAAAAGATGAGAAAGGGATATCGTGGTACTATGATCTGAATTTGTCACCTAAAATCCATGTGTTGGAAAGTTAGTCCCCAAAGCAATAGTGATAAGAGATAGGGTCTTTTGGGAAATGTTTAAGTCCTGAAAGCTCCACCCTCATGAATGGATTAATGCTGCTATAAATAGAAAAAGAGCTTGCAGGAGTAGGTTCTCTTTCTTCTGATTTGTGCCATGTGAGAATACAGCATTCCTCTTCTCAGAATGATGCAGCATTCCAGGACCTAACTTGTTGGTGCCTTGATCTTGGGCTTCCCAGACTCCAGAACTGTGATAAATAAAGTCGTGTTCTTTATAGATTGTCCAGTCTATGACATTTTGTTATGGCAGTACTTAATAGACTAAAACACCAGGCAAAGAAAAGGGCAAAGAATTCCAAGTAGAAATAATACCTGGCTAGTGTTTAAATACATGTTTAAAGACATGTAAACAAGAGTAAACATGGTACATCCAGGGACATTCTATTCAATATGGAGAGAAATGATATTATAGAGGTAGATTAGAAGGAGTTTAGACTGAATATTATTGGCAGGAAACATTATCAATAACTAACTTATATAGATTTCTAAATGATTCAGATTTTTAACTTGAATGAAATAGTGAGAGTTGAGCAAAGTTCAGCAGAAATTGATATAACTAATTTTGTGGTTTATAAATGTTATCTTGGGGGGTTCTGGGGTCTGTGTAGCACAGATTAGAAAATATCACCAGTGGAAATTAAAAGACTGAGTATATTACTGGATTCCAGTAAGCTTGGGCATGAGAGATGTGCTTTAGAAAAAAAATGGGAAGTTTTGAATACTATTAATTGAGTAGTTATTAGCATAATTTAGTGTAATTTGTATTTACAGCTGTTAAAATAGGGGAATATGGAATATACCTAAGTGATTGTTTGAAAACTAGTTGCAGAAAAGTACTGATCACCAACACATTGAAAGAAAGAGACAAGTAGCTTTGGTTGGAGGAAAAGACTAGAGGGAGACATTTCCATTTTTACCTGTTATTTTCATTTGCCTACAGAATGCAAAGTTATTTCAAGAGGTTGTTGGAGCTCCACAAAATCACTCTACTTTAGCTATAAACTTGGAAATTGTTGTTCACTTGAAATTATGGGATTACATATGTTTTCCAAGGAAAGCTTAAAGTAAAGAGAGTAAACAAAAATAAAACCCTGGAAAAGGCCGGGCGCGGTGGCTCACGCCTGTAATCCTAGCACTCTGAGAGGCCGAGGCGGGCGGATCGCTCAAGGTCAGGAGTTCGAAACCAGCTTGAGCAAGAGTGAGACCCCGTCTCTACTATAAGTAAAAAGAAAGAAATTAATTGGCCAACTAAAGATATATATAGAAAAAAATTAGCTGGGCATGGTGGTGCGTGCCTGTAGTCCCAGCTACTCGGGAGGCTGAGGCAGAAGGATTGCTTGAGCCCAGGAATTTGAGGTTGCTGTGAGCTAAGCTGACACCACGGCACTCAGTCTAGCCCGGGCAACAGAGTGAGACTCTGTCTCAAAAAAATAAAAAAATAAAAAAAAAAATAAAGTAGAGCTGCTGCAACTCAAACTCAGATCTGTCTGACTCCAAGTCCTTTCTTTTTTCCATCATGCTATCTAACCTCCAGAAGTCTTCCATCACATAATCATATTTAGTCTAGGTATTTTTCTTCTACCATTTATCCTATATTTGCAACCCTGTAAATATAATTCTCTGAAAATGAAAACTCTTAAGAGGATGAGAACCAGAACTACGTAGTTCTTTTACTAGTATATGCAATGGGAAAAATGCTTAATAAAATGCTTGGATATAGAAAAAAGTAGTTTCTAATATTTTGATTGATACCTTTTTAACAATCTGATAGTCTCTGATTGTTTACATAAGGATGAAATTAAGAATGAGAAATGATCAGATTCATGTTGCTATGATCGTACCTTACCAAAGAAGTTATTCCTAGGAGGAAATAGTAATATGTTACATAAAGGTCAAAATATTAAAGAAACACTTAAAAGATTTGAAGGTTTGTTTTCTTTAGTAATTTAAGATTATATGGATTTTTTTAGTAGTTACAAACAGAACATTAATAATATGGTTGAGGCTCTGTTCTTCATAATTATTAATTTCTCTAGTAGAACTCAGGGTTCTTTCTCTGAGTATTAATTATAAGATTTAAATTTTGTTTCTTTTTTTAAACTTCATATCAGGATATGGTTATACAAGCTCTTCAGAAAACTAATAACAGAAGTATAGAAGCAGCAATTGAATTCATTAGTAAAATGAGTTACCAAGATCCTCGATGGGAACAGATGGCTACAGCAGCTGCCAGACCTATTAATGCCAGCATGAAACCAGGTGATTAATCAAACATTTTTTTCTAGTCTCTTCTTTTACTATATAGTCTTAAAATACTTAAGTATGTCAAATCTTTGCTCTTAAAAATTGTTAAAAGCATCCCAGTAAATGAAAGTTTCAAATTAAGATAACATTATAGTCTTATACCAAAATGAATTTGAGGATGGAGCCCTGACATTTAAAAGTTAACAGGTAATTATGATAAGCAGCAATCTAGGTTGAAAAGTACATGATTGGTTATACTGCAACTGAAATATATCTTTTTTCCCCTGCAAATGCCATTGTTCAGACTATTCTGTTTTCCTTTTTAAATTTTTTTCATGTTATGAAAATCATAGAATCATAGAATATTTTGAAATCAAATAAGAAGAAAACACCACTGTTAATAACCACAATATTTTAGTATGTTTTGTTTCCCAGTTTTTTTCCTGTGGGAAAACCTGAATGGGTTTATATAAGTGTATTTTCATCTTGTTTAAACAAAACTCAGGATCATGCTAAAACTTATGTTATTCACTAAATACACCCTGCATAACTTTCCTTGTTATTAAATGTTTTGTAAAATAATTTTAATAGCCACATTGAAATAATTTATCACATTTGTTTAACCAGTCTCCCATTTTGGACATTTGCCTTGTTTCCGTTTTTTATTTGCCATCATAGAGAGCACCACAGAAATTACTCTTACAGCTAAATCTTTGTACACACCTGATGATTTCTTAAAAGTAAGTTTTAGAAGACTTATAAAAATGTAAGGTGTTTTTTTGCCGGGTGCAGTGGCTCACACTGTAATCCTAGCACTTTTGGAGGCCAAGGTGGAAGGATCACTTGAGGCCAGGAGTTCGACACCAGCCTGAGCAAGAGCAAGACCCTATCTCCACAAAAATTATAAAAATTAGCTGGGTGTGGTGGCACACAGATGTAGTCCCAGCTACTCAGGAGGCTGAGGCAGAAGAATGGCTTGAGCCCAGGAGTTCGAGGCTGCAGTGAGCTATGATGACGTATGTCACTGTACTCTAGCTCAGGTGACAGAGAGCAATCGTGACTCGAAGGAAGATTTTTCATAGATATTCTGTCCAGAAAGGTAGTACCAGTGTATATTCTCCTTATCAGTTTACTGTGTGAATACCTTCACTTATAAAACCTGGATATTATCATTTTTGTCTTTTTAATGGCTGTGGAAATACTATGTTATTTTACATTCACATTTCTTTAATCACTAGTGAGTTTGAATATTTATTGGTTATTTTTTAGTTGCCTTTTTAATTCTTTGTTAATCTTTGTGTTTGTTATTTTTTAATTGATTTATAAGAGGGCTTTATTCATTCTTCTTTTCATTCAGTAAATTTTTATTGGTCAACCATTGTTTCAGGCTCTTTGTTTGGCATTGGGTAACTTCCTGCCCTTTTGTGGAGCTTACATCCTAGTAAGGGAGATAAAATAATCACACAAATACACGTAGAATAACAGTTATGTGAGTTTGAATGAAGAGGGGACAGTTAGATGGTACTATGGGCTCATATAATAAAGGCTTTTTATTTTTTGGTTTTTAACCTAATCAAGAAGATGAGAGAAAACCTTCTTAGAAACTGATAATAGAACTGATACCTGAAGAAATATAGGGGTTAATGGAGATGAATTTAGTGAGGAAGAATGTCCCTATGTGTGGCTCCTTAGGCAGGTTTTGATGCTACAAAGAAATGAAAGTGGCTGGAGCACTGAAAACAAGATGTGAGATGTGACTGGAGAAGTTCATAGGGGCCTGACTATGCAGGACTTCTTTTATTAATTTTATCCTTAGAGTAGTGGGAAGTTATGGAAGTGTTTCAAGTAGGGTAGTAACGTGATTAGATTTGTGTTGCAGGAAGATGGCTGCAGTGGATGAGAATGGATTGTAGAGGAGCAAGGCAGGATGTGGGGACAGGCTTGATAGGAGATACAGTAGTTGTTCATGGGAAATGAAGGTAATTTGGGCTGAGGAGATGGCAGTGGAGAAAAGTGAATGAATTAAGAGGAATGGGAACAGTGAAATTGACAAAGACTTCGTGAATTGATTACCTATGGGGGATGATGCTGGAGAAAGATGACTCTTAGGTTTTTGGCTTAGAAAAATAGATGCCTGTTAACACCCTACATTAAGAAAGGGAATATTAAGAGAGAACAGGATTTGATGAGAAAGATCTTAAGTCCAATTTTGGACAAAAGGTTGAGTTAAGTTCATTGAATTATCCAAGTGGGGGGGGATATTAAGTAGGGAGCTGGAGGTGTATGTATGAGCCATGTGTATGACAGAGGTCACCTAAGGGAGATAACGTAGATAAAAATGATAAGATGGCCTGCAACCAAGCCTATTATTAAAAGCTGGTAGAAGAGGGTAAACCTGCAAAGGAGATAGGAGAATTAGGTAAAAAGGAGGGAGGAAAACCAACAAGGTTTTTGATGTCTTAGAAGCCAAGGGAAGAGAATGTTTCAAGAAGAGGAGGGAATAGTTAAAATGCCAAATAGTACTAAAAAAAGAGATTGACCAAGATTAGAACTAGAAAATACCTTGTTGGCTTTAGTGACATGGTGTATTAGTTTGCTAGGGTTGCCAAAACAAAATGCTAGAACAGGTGGCTTAAACAACAAAGATTTATTTTCTCACAGTTCTGGAGGGTAGAATTCCAAGGTTAAGTCACTGGCAGGTCTGGTTTCTTCTGAGATGTCTTTTGGCTCCTAAATGGCTGCCTTCTGGCTGTGTCCTCACATGGTTGTCCCTTTGCATGTGTACATGTCTGGGCTGTGTCTCAGGGTCCAAATTTCCTCTTATAGGGGCACAGGTCATATTCCATTAGGGCTCACCCTAATGACCTCATTTAACCTTAATTACAAAATGCAGTCACATTTTATGGCACTAGGGGGTTAGAACTTCAGCATAAGGCTTTGGTGGGAGACACAATTCAACATGACAAATGGGGGGACTTGTTTCTATCCTGTCATGGGAGCACAATTCAGTTGGGAGTGAGTTGAGAACTAAATGGGATGTGAGGAAGTAGTAAAGAACACAAGTATAACTTCTTCGAGAATTTTTTCTGTGAGGATAAAGGACATTAGCAAGGGTAGTGATTCTCAAACCATTGTAGTGAAGATCTTTGATTTTTTTAAAAAAAAATTTTCTAATTCATCATGAATTAATAATTTTTAAAAATACAATGAAAATAAGTTATTAGAAAATTAATTTTAAAATGACATACAAAATACAAGTTTACATATTTTATTATTAGATTTAACAAACATAAGATTATTCTGTCAAATTTCTGCAGGTTTCTCAGTTCTCACTCAGCTTCCATACTTATCTCATAGAAGGCCAGTATCATTTTGTGGACTAGCACCAGACCAGATAACACTCTGTGGTAGAGGTCTACCTATGAGAGTGGAGGGAGAGTCTTTTTTTTTTTTTTTAAAGGAAAGAAACATTCAAAAGATGATTTGAAGATAACAGTTAAGAGGATAAAAATAATATTCAAGAGAGAAGGTTCCTGAGAAGCCAAGAGGAGATAGGATCCAAAGCATATGGTGAGGGATTATTAGCCTTAGATAGAAAGAGGAATAACCATCTCCTCTAACAGCAGCAAACAGGCCTAGATTATGTAGAGAAGATGAGGAAGGGAGTTTCTTTCTTTTTTTTTTTTTTTTTAGAGACAGGGTCTCACTCTGTGGCCCAGGCTGGAGTGCAGTGGTACGATTGTAGCTTACTGCAGCCTCAAACTTCTGGGCTCAAGTGATCCTCCTGCCTCAGCCTCTGTAGTAGCTGGGATTATAGGCATGAGCCGTAGCACTCCTCAAGGGAATCACTTTCTGATGTCTTCTGTTTTCTCTGAAGTAGTAAATTGAGTCATTTGCTAACAGTGATGAGTCAGAAACAGGGTAGACACTTTAAGAGGACTGAGGACTGACAATCATGGAAACCAAAGAAAGAAAGAAAGGAATTTACTGGTGGTTCTGAGGCCATTTGAGCATGTTGATCATGAATTTATAGTACAGTCAATCTGCCCATTACATCATCTTTTCTTACAGCCTTTAAAAAAAATAGCTGGAATTACCCATGACCAGAGTTTTAGTAAATAAGTACAAAATCAGACAGATAACATTCCTGAAAGGGCAATTTAAATCATTAATCAGAGCATACCCCTCCTCTGCCTTCATTGGCTTCTCAGTCTGTCCAAACTCCTGTCTATGGCCTTGCTACCTGTCAGATCCCGTCTAGTACCACTCTACCCTACATTTACCGTTCTCCAGCCTTACTGGGTTTCTTTTTGTTCTTGGAAAATAACAAGCTCCTGCCTCAGGACCTTTAACCAGCCTTAGCCTCATATGTCATCTCAGAGAAGCCTTTTCTGACCACTGAATCTCATCACCTTTTATCCTCCTGTTACTTTCTATCTTTTGACACCATTTATATTTTACTCATATAGCATTCATCACTCTCTGAAGTTACCTTATTTATTTACTTTCTTATTGTCTGACTCCTTCCCCAAGAATGTAGGTCACATAGGGCCAGGGATGTTTTCTTGTTCACCAATGTGCTTGGATTGCTTAGAGCAGTACCTGGCATATAGTGGATGCTCAACAAATATTTAGTGAATGGATAGAAAGGAGGAGAGGAGAAAAGGAATATGGAGGGAAGAAAAAAGTGATGGAGCATAGATTTAAATTGGACAAAGTGTGTCATAGAGAAAGAGGAGGACTGATGAAATAGGGATTATTCTTGGCGATCTTGATGAAGTTGAAGAACTTTTGCAATAGGAATAAACGAAAGAAAAGGGAGAGAAAGTTTTGGTTTGAGAGTATAAACCTTAACTACTGCCCTTCTGAAGCAAGGGCAGATATGGGTGATAATCAAAATTTGAAATATGATCTTCAGAGTGATATTTCAAGAGGAGTGGAGAAGGGGAGATCAAGAAGCTGAGAGCTGAGGGCAGTGGATGGTTCATGCATGTGGATGTTGAGGTCACAGGATGATGGCAGGGCTTAGGGGAGACCAAATGCCAAAGTTGTGGCTGAATGAGAAAGGGCAGGTAGGAGCACGGAGGATGGAGTGTGGACTCCAGATAGCATGAGCTTCAAAAAAGCTGGCTAATTTTTGAGAGGACTGATAAGGACCTGAAAGCATACATGGTAGAACCCCATGTTTTGGCCCAGTGTATTTTTTAAAGAAAACCTTCATTTCAAAGGGCCGAAAGGAAGTAATATCAGCAGAAGAAAATCAGCTTTAAGGAGGTGGCAGGAAAGCTTGGAGCAGAGGTTAGTGACATAGGAGCATGTGCTGGTTGTGGAGCAGAGTTGGTCCAGAGAGGGTAGTGGAAAGATTTGGGAAGACGAAGAGCTCTAGGGGAGGTGCAGCACAGCAGGAATGGCCTTATACTCTAAAAGTAGGGTGCATGATAAGGTGTGTTTAGCCTCAGCTGGCTCGTGAGACTGAGTCTGGCGGCCAGAGGACTCTATGGCTTGCCCAGAATGATGATTTTTCCCTAAGTCACAGACCCTAAATGCTGCTCAACCTAGAAGAAAGGGAGTGTTAAACTGTACATTCTGAACGTTTATCAATTTTTTCTCATATGTGTTATTAAATATATTTTTGCCCAGGATGATGTTGATGTTTCAAATTTATGAATGTTTCTTATTTGTTTGTTTGTTTGTTTGTTTGTTTTTTTCTTTTTTTTTTGAGACAGAGTCTCACTCTGCCCGGGCTACAGTGCCATGGCATCAGCCTAGCTCACAGCAACCTCAAACTGCTGGGCTCAAGCAATCCTCCTGCCTCAGCCTCCCAAGTAGCTGGGACTGCAGGCATGTACCACCATGCCTGGTTAATTTTTTCTATATATTTTTAGTTGTCCAATTAATTTCTTTCTATTTTTGGTAGAGACGAGGTCCCACTCTTGCTCAGGCTGGTCTCGAACTTCTGATCTCAAGTGATCTGCCCGCCTCAGCCTCCCAGAGTGCTAGGATTACAGGCATGAGCCACCGCACCTGGCCCTCTTATTTGTTTTTAATGGTGATAAATGTTTTATGTATTTAGATCTCTACCTTTGTCGTGTTTGGGAAGACATTCCCAAGAGGTACCCCAGTATTACTTAGTGTTCACTTTTTTTTCTAGTGCTTATATGGTTTCATCTTTAATGTTGAAAACTTTAATCCTTCTGGAGTGTGTATTTATATATATTACCTTTTTATACCAATGTACTTTATATATTTTTTAAATGTATCCTATATTTTTTCTAACTGGCAAGACTATTTTAAATACTTCATTTTTTTTGTATTGTATATTTTCTTGCTTGTTTCATTTATTTGGAAATTCCATTAAAGACAGACACTGTAAAATCTTTTTTTTTTTCCACTTATGATTTTGACTCAAAGCTGTAAAATCTATACCTTATTTATCATTCAGCTAATTATCACCTACTGTCTTTTTCTGTTTTAAAAGCCATATTAAAATATATTGAAAATTTCGGCCGGGCGTGGTGGCTCACGCCTGTAATCCTAGCACTCTGGGAGGCCGAGGCGGGTGGATCGCTCGAGGTCAGGAGTTCGAGACCAGCCTGACCCCGTCTCTACTATAAATAGAAAGAAATTAATTGGCCAACTAAA
>CAUYRT010032357.1:0-26855 GCA_963574885.1 Lepilemur ruficaudatus | reverse complement strand
TTGTCCAATTAATTTCTTTCTATTTATAGTAGAGACGGGGTCTCGCTCTTGCTCAGGCTGGTCTTGAACTCCTGACCTTGAGCAATCCACCCGCCTCGGCCTCCCAGAGTGCTAGGATTACAGGCGTGAGCCACCACGCCCAGCCCATCCTGTTAAATTTTTGAAAAGGAACTCTAATCTGGAAAAATGTAACTTCACATTACATAGCTTATTGTCTTATGCTGATTGAGTAATAGCAACATTGTTGAACAGGTCATCACAGTTGGACAGTGTGCAGGATAGGATCAGCTTCTGAAATGTTCTTTGGGGATGAAATTGAGAGAGGAAAATGACACAGGCATAGAAGAATTTAGTTTCAGCCAAGGTGGTTTTCCTCTGAGGCAGAAGGTGAGGAAAGGACAGTGAAGCAGGAAATAGACAGTTCTCACAGGTTAAGAGGTTGGTGAAAAAAAAGAACAATGTCTATCCAGTTAAGGTGATATTTAAAGATTTATTTTCTAGTTATAGTGGTAATGAATTAATTCTTGTTGGCCTTGTGTACTTCTTGCAGTCTTTAGCTATTTACTGTTTTCTGAATCTTTACCTTACTGTTTTATGGCATTTAGATACATGGTTTCAGTTACTATGTTCTGAGCTGTTTATTGTATTAGCAACAGCTATTGGCATATTCCTTCTTCTTGTTCTGACATGTCAGAACATACATCATTTTTTAATTTTCTTAGTATATTTAACATCCATTGATTGCAAAGTATGGGACCTATCAATTTTAGATGATGTGTTTGTCATGAAGGGACTGAATGGTTCATGATGTGAACATCATGCTATGGTAAATCTACACAGTCACTGCAGAAGTCTTATTGTTGTAATAGATGTTTTCTTTGGCCACCCTCTGTGTGTGTGTGTGTGTGTGTGTGTGTGTGTGTGTGTGTGTCAGAGAGAGAGGTGAGCGGGTGGGGGAGGAGAGAGAGAGGGAAATAGGTTCACAATAACAATAATAAAAGAGCATTGTTTCTCTGAGTCTCTTCTTATTTGATGACTATTGAGAACAATTTTCAGTTCTCTTTGCTGTTCAGGCATTCTCCAGGGGATGCCTAGTGTGTATTTGTGAATGCAATCCTCACAGCTTCTGTTTCTTCCAGCATGTGCTCAGAGACACATTCTCTCAGTTCTAATCTGATATCCCCCATTTGCTCTCTCCTTGCTCTGGATGCCACTGTGATATTCCCTATTGATATGTCTCAATTCAAAACTTCTACTCTTCTGGCTCATTGCTCAGGTAGGAGTTATGTTCTACACTCCAATATGCTCATAGTAGTGAATGGCAGTGTGGTTGATCAAAGTCCCAGACCAGATGGTTTCACAGCTAAATTTTACCAGACTTATAAAGAAGAACTGGTACTTGTACTGCAGAAATTATTTCATAACATCAAGAAGGAAGGAATCCTCCCCAATTCATTCAACAAAGCCAATATCACCTTGATATCAAAGCCAGGAAAGGACACAACAAGAAAAGAAAAGTATAGACCAATACCCCTTATGAATATAGATGCAAAAATTGTCAATAAAATCCTAGCAAACTGCATTCAGATGCACATCAAAAAAATAATCACCATAAAGACCAAGTGAACTTTATCCCAGAGATGCAAGGATAGTTCAATATATGCAAATCTATAAATGTGATTCACCACATAAATAGAAGCAAAAACAATTACCATATGATCCTCTCAATAGATGCAGAAAAAGAATTTTACAAAATTCAGCACCCTTTTATAAGAACTCTTAACAAAATAGGCATAGAGGGAACATACCTTAAAATTATACAAGCCATATATGACATACCGATAGCCAACATCATACTGAATGGGGAAAAATTGAAAGCATTCCCACTTGGAACTAAAACCAGACAAAGATGCTCACTGTCACCAATTCTGTTCAACACAGTGCTGGAAATCCTAGCCCAAACAATCAGGCAAGAGAAGCAAATCAAGGGTATCAAAATGGGGAAAGAAGAGGTTAAACATTGTTCTTTGCTGATGATATGATCTTATATCTAGAAAACCTCAAAGATTCTGCCAAGAATTGATAAATAAATTCAGCAAAGTCTCAGGTTACAAAATCAATGTACACAAATCAGTAGCATTGCTATACACCGATAACAGTTAAGCTGAGAATCAAATCAAAGACTCAATGCCTTTCACAATAGCAACAAAGAAAATAAAATACCTAGGAATATATTTAACCAAGGAGATGAAAGACCTCTATGGAAAGAACTGTGAAACACTGAGGAAGGAAATAACAGAGGATGTAAACAAATGGAAAAACATACCATGCTCATGGATCAGCAAAATCAACACTGTTAAAATGTCTATACTACCCAAAGTGATTTACAGATTCAATGCAATCCTCATTAAAATACCAACCTCATTTTTTGCAGATCTGGAAAAAATTAATTCTATGCTTTGTACAGAACCAAAAAAGACCCTGAATAGCCAAAGCAACCTTAAGCAAAAGGAACAAATCAGCAGGCTTTACCAGACTTCAAGATATACTACAAGGCTATAGTAACCAAAACAGCATAATACTGGCAAACAGCATAATACTGGCACAAGAATAGAGACTTAGACCAACGGATCAAAACAGAGAACCCAGATATAAAACCATCCTCATGTTGCCATATGAATGGATTTTAAAAGTGTGCTATGTATATATACACAACAGAATACTTAAAACAGCCTTAAAATAGGAGGAGTTCCTGTCATTTATGACAACATGGATGAACCTGGAGGACATTATTTTATTATTTTTTTGAGGACATTGTGCTAGGTGAATTAAATCAGATACAGAAAGGCGAATTCTAATTGATGTCACATGTGTAATATAAAAAAATCAAACTCATAGAAGTAGAGAGTACAATGGAGTTACCAGGAAGTGGGGGTGGGGTGGAGTTGGGAATGGAGAGATGCTGGTCAAAGGAATACAAGCTTTCAGTTAGACAAGTGGAATAAGTACTGGAGATCTATTATAAAGCATGGTGACTATAGTTAACAATTATGTATTATGTACTTGAAAATTGCTGACATATTTTAAATATTCTCACCATAAAACAATAAGTCTGTGAGGTGATGGATATGTTAATTCACTTAATTTAATCATTCCACAATGTAGATGTCCATAAAAACATCACACCGTACCCTATAAATATATACAATTTTAACTTGTCAATTAAAACTACATAAATAAAACTAATGAAAAAGTATTTCTGCATTCTCATTCTGGGCTGCATAATTCTGAGAAAGAGGTTTCAAACACCATTTTGGCAATTTTTCTCATAAAATAGCCCTTGATATCTATGGCATAATCAAACAAAGATCAGTCAAAATGAACAGCATCAGTAAGACAAATGCTGAAGGAGGCAAAAAGTTAGAAATAATGAATCTGATGAAAACAATATGTCAGGCTGGGCATGGTGGCTCACGCCTGTAATCCTAGCACTCTGGGAGGCCGAGGCGGGCGGATCGCTCAAGGTCAGGAGTTCAAGACCAGCCTGAACAAGAGTGAGACCCTGTCTCTACGAAAAATAGAAAGAAATTAATTGGCCAATGAAAATATATAGAAAAAAATTAGCCTGGCATGGTGGTGCATGTCTGTAGTCCCAGCTACTTGGGAGGTTGAGGCAGGAGGATCGCTTGAGCCTGGGAGTTTGAGGCTGCTGTGAGCTAGGCTGACACCATGGCACTCTATCCCGGGCAACACAGTGAGCCTCTGTCTCAAAAAAAAAAAAAAAAGAAAAAAAGAAAACAATATGTCAAAGATTAATAAGCAAGGTACAGAAGCAAAATAGAATAAAAGACAGAGGAAATTGAAAGATAAATAAGTTAAAGCACTACATAATGAAATACAAACAAAATTTAAAAGATTAGTTATATATAACAGAAGTAAGTTTAAGGACAACTGTTATTAGGAGAAAGTGGTACCTGCTACCTTATTCAATAGTCCCAAGTAGAGACTGTTGAAGACAAAATAAAATATAGAGATAAATCTCTAAGTGTCATGTTTTATTTGGGAAGGAAGAATTGCAATTCGGGGTACAGACTGGGTGCAGGCGGTCTTTGGTGTGCCTGAAGAACAGACAGAAGGTTGAGAATTTTATTACAAAGAGAAATGTTACATATTATTTTGAAGGAAAGCTCACTGGGTGCTAGAGAAGCCTTTGGGAGCTGGCAACCTCTCACTGGTGAGTGACAGTAGTTGGTAAAACCAGTCTTAGAGCCTTGGCAGGTCGTTTCAGCAGCTACTAGGTAAAATTGGTCTTAGGGTTATAGCAGGCTGTTTCAGCAGTGGGGCACGTGGAAAATTTAATCCTTGGAGCAGGTGCTGTGTGCTCCAAATGCTTTTACCCCTGGCCCCTTGACTCTGATTTAGTTGGGTATGATGAGCATGACCCAGTCTGTATAATCAACTTTCACAAGAGGTAGGAAGGTACTCTAGGTCAGTGGTCTCTAGACTCTTTTTTTATTGCATAGTCCTCAAAATAATTTTCAAAAACTGTTTATCATGTTTTAAAGTAGACATCTAAAATTTATATATAGTTTTATGCAGCAAAGGATACTATTATATTTCTCAGCATGTTATATATATTTTGAAATAAAATTTTATTCCCTTTTTAAAAACTGAATATCTAATGGAATCTAAACATCTTTGTGATTTGTATACTGTTATTCGTTTTAAAAATATAGGATAAAGCTTTTAACAAAAATTTTACATTATATCTTTTTTTCCCTTGAACTCTTATTCTATGTCAGAATAGAAATAAGAACATCTACAGAATTTATACTAATGTAATGTATTTTATACTTAAGTCATTTATTTTTTTTTTTATTTTTTGAGATAGAGTCTCACTCTGTTTCCCAGACTAGAGTGCCGTGGCGTCAGCCTAGCTCACAGCAACCTCAAACTCCTGGGCTCAAGCGATCCTTCTGCCTCAGCCTCCCGAGTAGCTGGGATTACAGGCATGCACCACCATGCCCGGCTAATTTTTTCTATATATTTTTAGTTGGTCAATTAATTTCTTTCTATTTTAAGTAGAGATGGGGTCTCACTCTTGCTCAGGCTGGTCTCGAACTCCTGACCTTGAGCGATCCACCTGCCTCGGCCTCCCAAAGTGCTAGGATAACAGGCGTGAGCCACCGCGCCCGGCCTTAAGTCTTTTACTGATAATCCTAGTAATATATATTCACATATATACATAGAGACATATATACAAGTAAGTTTTTCAGAAATTTCTGTGATGACTTGTCTCTTGATGTTAAAAAAGTATTCTTCTTGATTAGGTTATTATAGTAATTATAAAATCACAATTCAAGCAAAATAAATATTTTACATTTTGATGGATAACCATCAAATATAAAAAGTAACAAGATAATGAAAAGCATTTTTTAATAAGATGAATAGTGCTTTCTTCCCAATTAGTTCATGTATCTGTGTCTAAATTGCTATTTTTTGCTAGAATGAGAGAGGGTTCAGTATTAATTTTGTTCTATCTTAATAGAAATAAGCATTGAGAAAACTTGATTACACAAATATGTAGATGAAAATGGAAGGAATTTTGTTATAGCAATGTCAATCAATTCTTTGAATGCTTTCAAAGTTACCTTCCAAAAATTACATAGTTATCTTTGTAGGAAATTGCTTTTAATGAGTTATCAGCTGGCAGGCAACTCAATTAAGCCTCCTCCAATTTTGTTAAGCAAAACGTTGGAAATCATCTGACTTGCAAAAAGATTTACCTACTCATGAAAAGTGTTCACTTAGTTACTAGTACGTATATCAAGAAAGGCTTACTAAAAGTTATTCACGACTATTATTTCACCTCTTACCTACTTAGAGGCACCTTGCTTTGTTAAGCTGAAAGAAATGGAAACGCGGCTTAAAATAAACCTATATTTAAAATTGTACGTTTTTGGATTTTTTTCTCCATAGACTTAATATATTTAGACCAAATTAAGGAAATTTTTGGCAGTCTAAAATGATTTAGTTTTGCAAAATGATATGACTGACTGTGACTTGAAAATTATATTACCGTCTGTCAAACACTTATACGCCCATGATAGACATATAAATTATTAATGTTTTGTAAGAGACCAAAACTGCTTGCAAGGGTGAAAACCAAGTCTGTTGCAAGGCCGTTTCTCTCAAAGTTGCAAAATAGACTTCTACCTTGGTATGATAAAAATGCTTTCTTATGCTAACCGCCCAATTCTGCTTTTGTGAAACTTGCTTGCTTGCTAAAGCCATGGGGCATCATAGAATAAAATAAAGTGCTAAAGGAAAATGCTGGAAAAGAATGCAGAGAGAGGTAGCTTCAGAGCCAGTCAGGGGCATGCAAAAAAAGAAAGCGCCAAAACCAAACTCAGGACCAATCAAAAACAGGATAATATATAATGTAATTAGCCAATCACAACTAGACTTTGGGTGCGTGATCAGAGGGGGCAAACCAATCATTGTGTTAGGTAAATGCATGATCAACACATGGACAGTCCATTGCTGGCCCTATAAAACCGCCCTTCCCACGCCGCCCGGGATCCTTTGTCCAGAGAAGAGGCCACTGCGTGTTGGCGCTCTGGGACATGGACCCTAGCTCGAGCTAGTTGGCAATAAACTCCTCTTGATGATTGCAGCCTCAGAATCTCGGTCTCTCTGTTCAGTGGCACTGCAAGTCCCAATCCAACAGTTTTACAGTATTTGCTTAATTTTTTGAGGTATTTATAGTAAAGTAGAGACATCATGTCATTTAATTCCTATGTATTTCATTAGGTATCATTTTTTCTTTTTCTTTTCTTTCCTTTTTTTTTTTTCTTTGTTTTTTGAGACAGTATTTCACTGTGTTGCCCAGGCTGGAGTGCAGTGGTATGATTATAGCTCACTCTAGCTTCAGACTCCTGGGCTTAAGCGATCCTCCTGCCTCAGCCTCCTGAATAGCTAGGACTATAAGCACAAGGCACCATGCCTGGGTATTTTTAAATTTCTTTTTGGTAGAGATGGGGGTCTTGCTATATTGTTGAGGCTGGTCTTGAACTGCTGATCTCAAGTGTACCTCCTGTGCTAGTTTCCCAAATTGCTGGGATTATAGGTGTGAGCCATGGTGCCTGGCTTCAGGTATCATTTTTAAAAATAACACTTCCTACTTAACCACAATAACATCATCCCACCTTAAAATTAATAACTTCTTAATAGAATTTAAAAACTAGTCCATAGTTAAATTTCCCCAGTTATCAAAAAGATGCCATTTATTGTTTTGAAAACCAGGATAAATCAGGGTACACATATTTCATTTGATTATATCTTTTACATTTCTTTTTTTGCTTTAGGGATGGGGTCTTGCTTTGTTGCCCAGGCTGGAGTGCAGTGGTACTCACTGTAATCTCAAACTCCTGGGATTAAATGATCCTTCCACCTCAGTCTCTCGAGTAGCTGGGACTATAGGCATACGCCACCAGCCTAGCTAGTATTTTTTTCTTTTTTTAGAGACATAGACTAGTCATTCTATGTTGCCCAGGCTTTTAAAATTTCTTTTAATGGAGAACAGTTCTGCCCACTCCTATACCCTACTTTTTTTTTCTTCCTTCATTATAGTTTTTTGTTGTTTTGAAATCCTGACCTTGAGCGATCCTCCCGCCTCGGCCTCCCAGAGTGCTAGGATTACAGGCGTGAGCCACTGAACCTGGCCTATATAGTTTTTTATTGAATAGACCTGATCAGTTGTCCTATAGAATAGCCCGTCTTCTAGATTTGTTTGATTGCTTCCTCATGGTATCATTTAAATTGTTACTATGACCTCTGGTTAGATATGGAAGTTGTAAAAATGTGACAGTTTTAGATGAAATATATCTGGTGAGAATAAGTAATAAGAGGGATATACTTCATGTTGTGTCATAGTAGGAGGTGCCTAACGTCAGGTGGTGCTAAAGCCAATCACTGGGTTAAGGTGGCCATTGCTCATCCCGCCGTTGGGTGTGTTCTTTTCCTTGAAATCAGCAAATAATTAGCAGGGTAGTATTTTGGAATTGTGAAGTTATTCTTTCATTCAATGTAACATCATTGATGATCCTTCTGAGTTAATTTCTTCATTATCTGGGGCTCCTTGACTATTATGAAAATCAGAAAGCAAGAAAAATGCTTATTATGTTTCCTTTAATTACAAAGTTTACAGATTGTTAGAATAAGGAGTAATATCCATCTCCAATGGCAGCGTATGAGGTTTTTATTTGCTGTGTTTTGGTTTGTTGTTAATTTGATTTTTGGCTTTCTCTTTTGAGTATTTTGATCAACTCATAGATTTTCACATAGTCTATACATTTCTATCAATTAGAGTGAGAAAGTAAAGTGGCTCAGAGCAGCCTGAGGAATGCGAAGTATGCAAAGTTTATCAGGCCCAGAGAGGCAGGAGCAAGAGACTTTAGCCACCTTCCTGCCCCAATGCCCCCGGGGGTAATTGTTTAAAGACACTTTGTTTTTTCTTTCCCTCCCGGTAGTTTCCAGACTAGCTGATAAATTACCTAAAATGTTGCCACAAGCTATACAATGTGACCCTCAGCCTTTATCATTATGTTCCTGGAATTTGTGTTACAAAGTATAGCCAGTGGACAGCTTAAGTTATCTTAATGGACCTATGCAGATTCTTGGTGAACAACTTAGGAACTGCCCCCCTAACTTCTTTCCTGTCCCTCCTCCCCCAAGTCCCTTTAAAGACCCACTTGTAACTGCTGCTAGTTGGAGCTTATATTCAGGACGACTTGAATCTATGACTCCTGAGTTGCAGTCCTTAACCTTGGGCCAAAAAAACTAAACTCTCCACTTATATTAATTTTGCCTCAATTTCTTCTTTCAGGTCGGCAAGAGTCATGCAAAAATTGTCCCAGCTTTGACCAGAGATGCCCTATTAATCTGTTTTATTATGAACTTTTGGCACTATCTCATTTGTCTTTGAGGGCTTCCTTGCTTTTTGGACCAACAAGATGTCTCTGGGCAAGGTCATGTGCACCT
The DNA here is from genome assembly GCA_963574885.1 of Lepilemur ruficaudatus. NCBI lineage: Eukaryota > Metazoa > Chordata > Mammalia > Primates > Lepilemuridae > Lepilemur > Lepilemur ruficaudatus. Next base: position 17,813 of record CAUYRT010032357.1, on the reverse strand, counting down.
GTAGTCCCAGCTACTCAGGAGGCTGAGGCAGGAAGATCGCTTGAGCCCAGGAGTTCTGGCTATAGTGTGCTATGCCAACTGGGTGTCTGCACTAAATTCAGCATTGATATGGTGACCTCCAGGGAGCAGGGGACCAGCAGGTTGCCTAAGGAGTGGTTCCCAGGTTGGAAATGGAGCAGGTGAATGGAGTAGGATCATACTTGTGAATAGCCACTGCACTCCAGTCTGGGCAGTATAGCAAGACCCCATCTCTACAATAAGAAAAACAAAAACAAGATGTCTCTGACACCAGTTGGCAACATTTCTTGGAATCATTTATTTCCCCAAGGAGATCTGGTTCCCTTTAACAGGGACTTGTAGTTAGAGACCAAAATCTTGGTCCTAGTGTTACTTCCCAAATGAAGGGGTTCTTTTGCTTGGCAGGTATAAGGCCAATAGACATAGCCACGTCAGTTATAGCATGAGGGTTTTATTACTTGGCACAAGGAAGGAGCACACTGGGGATAGTTCCTAAAGCAGTGTGTCACCAAACAAGAGGGTTGGGCTGGTTTTATAGTCACAGGGTATTGAGGCGCCATGTGATAGGATCTTAAGATGAGGTGATTCCAGGAAACATACTCTGGTCCTTGACATAGGGAGACTCCAGGACTCAATCTGACTGGATTCTGGATCCTGCTCTGTGGTGTCTGTTTCTTAATTCACTCCCCACTACTGGTCTGAGCACTCAGGTTCCACCCGTGGTTGCACGCTTGATTCGTCTGGGCATGCTCAAGTTACATGACCTTTAACCTTGGTCTCCATGGCAACTGAAAAATGACTCACAACATAAAACTTGAGCCAGATTGGTCTGGTGCAATCATACTAGGGATGCTCAATGCTACTAGGGTATCATTGGTTCTTGGCCTTTGTAGAGTCCCAAGTCAGGAAAAAAATTTTAAATCATAAATTCATAATAGTGCTAATTAAAATATAACACTTTAGTAATTTTATTTTTCTTTAGTTTTGACATATATTTCCTCCCTTCTTAAATTAAAAACCCTATTTCCAAATTAAACAAACATTGGGTTTATCTTACAATATTCATAAAATTGTTTCAGAATTACAATGTAAACATTGGTGATAAAACTACTGAGTAAAGTTTAAGGTTTCTTTGCAAGTCTTTTTATCTTAAGTCCCTCTATGTGTGTGTGTGTGTGTGTGTGTGTGTGTGTGTATATATATATATATATATATATATCCCAAGTACTGAGTGTTAAGATCATTTCTTTCTCTTCATGGTTATATTAGCAATTTGATTGACAGTTACAATTACTTAGTTTGTTTTCAGTTTTAGTGATATTTCTTTTTTGTCTTTGTGGTTTCATTTGGTTTTAGATTCTTAAAATGTTAAAAGCATTCTAAAAGTCAAAACTATATATATAAAAAAAAGGTTTACTCAAAGAAGTGTTATCAGCTGGTTTTTTTTGCTGTGTAACAAATCACCCGAAGTTTAAGACAGGAACAACTTATTATTTCTTGCAATTTTTCAAGTTGATTGGGCAGCTCTGTTCCACATGGTTTTGGTTGAAGTCACTCATGTGGACGGATGCATTCAGCTAGCATCTCGGCTGGGCTGGAACATTCAAGAAGGCCTCTCTTACGTGTCTGGTACCTTGCAAATAAATGTAGGTTTGAGTACCTTAAATTTTTCTCCAAGTGGCTTCTCTCTCCACATGGTGATGTCTCAGCCTACACATCTTTCCGTGTGGCTTTTTCCAGAAGGATAGCCTGGGAACTGGATTTTAGAAAAGCAAAATAATCAGAATCTGCCAGGCCTCGTAAGGGCTGGGCCTGGAACAGGCACGGTGTCACTGCTGTCACATTCTATAATACTAGTCAGAGCAAATCAAAAGGCCAGTCTGGATTTAAAGGTAGGGAAGTAAGGACCAGTATCAATGAGGGTAACTAAGAAAAAATACAAATGTAAATATATAAACAGTAAAGGTAGGGACGTAGACTCTACCTCTTTCTTGGGAGAGCAGTCTACGTGTACGGGGAAAACAGTGGCTTTTGGCAACCGTGCTTAGAGACCATCTACGCCACCACTGCTATCTTCTCCACCCCTCTGTCTGCCACACATATTAACAGCAAAAAGAAGAGACGATATCGGACCATTAATGAGTAGTGGATCTTACAAAAGTTGTGTAAGTACATTATTTAAAATAAAAGAGACAACCTCTTCCCACTGTTTCCCTAAGTCCAAAAGGAACATGACAGAAATGAATAAAGAACTAAAAAAGTGGTTGATTTGGGAACACACGGAGAAACTGTGTGCCCAATTAAAAAATAAATACGTCGAATATTTGGTAAAAGTTAATGAAGTCTGGGTAAATATTTAAGAAAATATAAAAACCTTAAATAGTTTTCTTGTAGTGCATCTTTCAATGTGTCTGTATCTGGTAAGAAAGGAAATGATGGAGGTATATGGGACAGATATGTTCAGCTTTGCTGGTTTGGTGTTTGTGAGTAAATCATAACTTAAAGTGGGTGGATTTGGGGCACATACTCTTTTTTAATAACTGAAAATATATTTAATTGTATGTTCACCAAAAACATACATAAATCAAACAGAAAACAGGCCGGGCACGGTGGCTCACGCCTGTAATCCTAGCACTCTGGGAGGTCGAGGCGGGCGGATCGCTCAAGGTCAGGAGTTCGAAACCAGCCTGAGCAAGAGCGAGACCCCGTCTCTACTATAAATAGAAACAAATTAATTGGCCAACTAAAAATATATATATAAAAAAAAATTAGCCAGGCACGGTGGCACATGCCTGTAGTCCCAGCTACTCGAGAGGCTGAGGCAGGAGGATCATCTGAGCCCAGGAGTTTGAGGTTGCTGTGAGCTACGTTGATGCCACGGCACTCACTCTAGCCCGGGTAGCAGAGTGAGACTCTGTCTCAAAACAAACAAACAAAAAAAAACAAACAGAAAACACATTTATACACTTTATAATAAAATGTGTATATTTCTCGTAAACCACCCTCTGTTTTGTAGCTTTCTGTTCATTGAGGGGCTCTAGTCATTCAACATTCTCAGGCAGTGAATGGCTCCAAGGATGAGTAATGAGATCAAATACTTTTTCTATCTAGATCATAGTGTTTCTGTCTGGTCTGTGTCATAAGTGACTAGGAGTCATCATTACCAGTTGACGGGTGTTTAATTGTCAATGAGAAATGTGTCCTGGCATTGGTCCAATTTCTGTTTCTTTTTTTTTTTCTTAATTTCAGGATATTATGGGAGTGCAAACATTTTGGTTACATGTTATGACTCGGCCACACAGAAACCATGATTTGAGGCAGGTCACACAGTCTTGAATGTAAGTCTTCGTCCTCTCACGAAGCCTCTGCATTTGGTCGTGTAGTACAGATTTCCCGGAAAGCCGCTTCCCCTACTCTCCTGTGGAAATCCTAACGACTTTTCAAGTCCTATTCAAGTATAACCTCTTACAAGATCATTCGTTCCTAATAATTATCGCCTCCTACCTATTTGCAATTAATTAGAACCTCTCCTGTTTTCCTCCAGTACTCTGATCATATCTCTATGATTAATGTAACACGCATCACCTCGTATGAGCTGTTTAGCTTAGCTCTCAGCCACTGCACCAGATAGAAGCTTCTTAAGGGCAAAGACAGTATCATTTTCATCTCTCTTCCTGTGAAAATTGTTTTCTAGTGCAGCCCAGTAAGGAAACAATGGAGGTTGTGAAAAGTTTACAGTATTTATAGAGGCTGTAGAAGGAAACCATCCTTGTAGCTAAGCTTACACTGCCTGTTACTTATGAAGGATATGTCAGGAAAGTACAGTTATTATGTATTGGTTAACGAGGGGGATACATTCTGAGAAATACACTTTCAGGCAATTTCGTTGTTGTGTGAACATCATAGGGTGTACTGACACAAACTTCGATGATATAGCCTAGGCTATATCATCACACCTAGGCTGCTATATGGTATAGCTTATTGTTTCCGGGCTGCAAACCTGTATAGCATGTTACTGCACTGAATACTGTTGACAGTTGTTACACAATGGTTAAGTATTTGTGTATCTAATAGAAAAGTTACAGTAAAAATACAGTATTATAATCTGGGGGTCCCTGTCACGTGTGTGATCTGTCATTAACTAGAGCATTGTTATGCAGTGCATGATTCTATTTACACAAAGCTATACTGTACACATGTCGAGGCTGTTCACGGCTGAATTGCTGAAGCATGAAACTCAGGTTTACCCAGACATGAGCTAAAACCTAAGCTACAAAATCAGCTATGGAACAAATAACTTCTGGGTTTTCTGCAACAGCTGGTGCAGCCTGTCCTACAAACGTCTCTTGCCAAGAACTCACTCATGCCCAGGGGAGAGTGTGGGGTCCAGGCAGATGACTGTGTGAGGCAGAAGGAAGCAGTGAAGAGTTTGCAGAGGGAGTGGCCCCTTCCCCTTCCTCTCTGCCAACAGTTGCATCTGTGAGATGGTGTGTGGCCACTCCCTGCATGCTTCTCTGCAGTGCTTGGCAGAGTACCGTGGTTAATTCTCAGGCATTAGCTAGCGTTGGACACATCTGGTTGAAAGCCCTCTCTCTGTCACTACCTTATTAATTAATCTTATTAAGTGTTCATCTATAAAATTGGGATTAATTAAAAATGTCTTGGCACAGTGTTTTGTGCATTTTAAACCCTCAATACATTTTAGTTCTCATTCTTGCTATTTTTTAAATTCATGGGTAATAATCACTTAAAATATGTTTACAAATTGAAGGAATAAAACTTGTTACCAAGTAAGCAAAGTAAAAGCACACATCAATTTAAAAGGGAAGCTCATGGATGAAACATGAGAGGCAATTCAGAATACCATTTGGTAATGGACTCATTGATTATTTTACAACAAGGACAAAAATCTAATAGAAAATTCAAGCTATGCCATTATTGGCAAAAAGGGTTTGTGAAATAGAACTGAGAAGTGCAGGTGTAAAAAAAAAAGAAATAAAAAAAGAATTAAAAAAAGAGTTTGTGAGGCCGGGCGTGATGGCTCACGCCTGTAATCCTAGCACTCTGGGAGGCTGAGGCGGGCGGATTTCTCAAGGTCAGGAGTTCGAAACCAGCCTGAGCAAGAGCGAGACCCCCGTCTCTACTATAAATAGAAAGAAATCAATTGGCCAACTAAAAATATATAGGAAAAATTAGCTGGGTATGGTGGCACATGCCTGCAGTCCCAGCTACTTGGGAGGCTGAGGCAGTAGGATTGCTGGAGTCCAGGAGTTTGAGGTTGCTGTGAGTTAGGCTGACGCCACGGCACTCACTCTAGCTCGGGCAGCAGAGTAAGACTCTGTCTCAAAAAAAAAAAAAAAAAAAAAGTTTGTGAAGGACCTGAAATCAATTAGGAATAAATGAGAATGTTTTATAGACATTTATATTAAATTTTATTTGATTGAAACAACACAAAATAATATTATTGTGCCTGTGGAAATCTGTAAGAATTCATGCCTCTGCTATTATCTCTAGAGGAAAAATTTAAAAGGAGGTTTTGTGAAGAAATTTAAAATACTCTGATGAATTTTGTAAAGAAAAAGAAAATTTATTCTTGTGTTGACGTAGTCAAATAATACTTCCCTGAAATGGACTCTGGATCTCTTTTATTTATTTATCTATTTTATAGTTTTATTGAGGTATAATTGACAAATATGATTACATAAATTTAAGGTGTACAGTGTGATGATTTGATGTCTGTGTATAATGTAAAATGATTGGCTCAATCAAGTTAGTTCACACATCCATCACCTCACAAAGTTACCTTTTTGTGTGTGTGGTAAGAATCACCCTCTTAGCAAATTTAAAGTGTATAATACAGTATCCATAGTCGCCATGCTGTACATGAGATCCCCAGAACTTATAACTGAAACTTTGTACCCTTTGACCAGCATCATCCCATTTCTTCCCTCCCTCATCCCCTGGCAACCACTACTCTACTCTGTTTCTAAGAGCTTGACTTTTTTAGATTGCATGTATCAGTGAGATCATACAGTATTTGTCTTTCTTGGTCTGATTTATTTCACTTAACATAACGCCCTAAATTCTAATTTGGGTTCTCACAAATGGCAGGCCTTCCTTCTTTTTTTATGGCCGAATAATGATCCATCATGCATGCATGTATGTGTCTGTCACAATTTCTTTATCCATTCATTCACTGATGGACACTTAGGTTGTTTCCATTTCTTGGCATTGTAAATAACATCACAATGAACACAGGAGTGCAGCTATCTCTTCCACATGCTGATTTTATTTCCTTCAGATAAATATACACAGAAGTAGGATTGGGGGATCATATGATAAAACGTATTTTAACTTTTTTGAGGCACCTCCATAATGATTAAATTCTTACTAATTTAGATTCTTACTAGCAGTGTGGAAGTGTTCCCTTTTCTCCACAGCCTTGTTAACACTTGCCATCTATTGTCTTTTTGATAATAGCCATGCTAACAGGTGTGAGGTGATGTCTTATTGTGGTTTTGATTTGCGTTTCCCTGAGAACTGCTAATGTTGGGCACTTTTTCACGTACCAGTTGGCAATTGGTATGTCTTCTTTGGAAAAACGTTCAGGTTCTTTGCTCATTGGATTATTTGGGGTTTTATTTATTTATTTGGCTGTTGTATGAATTCCTTATGTATTTTGGATATTAACTCATCAGGTAGATGGTTTACAAATATTTTCTCACATTCCATAGGTTGCCTCTTTATTACGTTGATTGTTTCTTTTGTTGTGTGGAAGCTTTTTAGTTTCATATGTTTATTTATGCTTTTGTTGCCTGTGCTTTTGGTGTCATATCAAAACAACTGTTCCAAGACCAATGTCAAGGAGTTTTTTCCTTAGGTTTTCTTCTGGGAGTTTTGTGGCTTTAGGACTGATGTTTATGTCTTTAATCCATTTTGAGTTAATTTTTGTGAGTGGTATAAGATAAAGGTCCAATTTCATTCTTTTGCATGTGGGTATCCAGTTTTTCACCACCACTTTTTGAAGAGACTATCCGTTCCCCTTGTGTATTATTGGTACCCTTCTCAAATATTAGTTGAAAGTTCTTCCTATTTTTATGATTATATTAATTTTTGAATCTTTAGTATTATCTTTCTAAGATGTCACTTTGTCCTTAATTTAGTGGAACCGAACAAGTCTGATCCTTGCACTACAAGAGAATTTTTTGAATGTTTGAAAGAAAAAAGGAAACTAGTAACTATTGTATATTAATCAATGTTCTCCAGAGAAACAGGAGCAATTGTGTGTGTGTGTGTGTGTGTGTGTGTGTATTTATTTATCATAAGGAATTGGTCATGTGATTATGGAGATTGGCAGGTCCAAATCTGCTGGTAGGCTCAAGACCCAGATGATAATGGTGCAGTTCCAGTCTGAAGGCTCTTTGCTAGAGAATTCCCTCCTGGTTGGGCTTGCCAATCTTTATGTTTTATTTAGGTCTTCAACTGTTTGGATGAGGCCCACCTACATTATGGAAGGCAATCTGCTCACTCAAAGTTTGCTAACTTAATCTCCTCCAAAAGCACCCTCCATGTTGACAATAAAAATGACCACGGTGGTTTCAATATATGTGTCCCTCCGAAATTCATATGCTGGAACCTAGTACCCTGTGAGATAGTAAGATGTGTGGGCTTTGGAGATGATTAAGTGTGCCCTCAAGAAGAGGATTAATGACCACATAAGAGAGGTGTGAGGGAGCTGTTACTCCCTTTTTACCCTCCTGCCTTTTCTGCCATGTGAGGGTGCTGAGAGAAAAGCCATCCATGGAGCAGGCCCTCACCAGACACTAAACCTGCTGGTACCTCAATCTTTGACTTCCCGGTTTCCAGAACTGTAGGGAATAAATTTCTATTTCTTATAAATTACCCAGTTTAAGGTATTACTTTTTTATAGCAGTTCAAATGGACTAAGACAATTGACCATCATACGTTGAACACTTGCCATGTGTCAGACTCTTCTCGGTTCTTTATGTCATCTAATTTTCACAACTCTAAGAAATATATCTTATTCTGGCTGGGCACGGTAGCTCATGCCTGTAATCCTAGCACGCTGGGAGGCTGAGTCGGGAGGATTGCTTGAGTCCAGGAGTTTGAGGTTGCAGTGAGCTATGATGACGCCATTTCACTCTATGCAGGGTGACAAAGTGTGACTCTGTCTCAAAAAAAAAAAAAAATCTTATTCCGATTTCATCAATGAGAAAAGAAGACTTACATGGCTTAATTCCCTTTTTAAGGAAATACCAGCAAGAATTAGAAGTGTATTCTAGGCTCTATTTATCTGCTTCAAAGCCTGTGTTCTTTCCACTATAATAATAAGTATAATATATTGAGAGAGTTTTTTTTCTGTTCTGATACTTTTTTTGCCAGAAAAAATATCCCAGTTCCTTCAACTATTTTTTTTTTAGGAGAAACTCCTTCCTCCTTTTTTTCCCCCGTAAAAACCAGGTTTTTAGAGTCAGAGATTTGCACACTCCCACCCTTACCACCATATATTACAGGTATTTCTAGATTAAGTATTGGTGTTATTTGTTATTAAGCTGGCAATTATCCTGAAGTGGCTTTTAAAACAGAAGGCAGGCTAGGTGTGATAGCTCATCCCTATAATGCCAGCATTTCGGGAGTTGGAGGTGGGAGCATCGTTGAGGCCAGGAGTTGGAGATTAGCATGGGCAGTATAGGGACACCTAAGTCTCTACAAGAAATTTTAAAAAAGTTGCTGGGCATGGTGGTGCCTGCCTATAGTCTCAGCTACTCAGGAGGCTGAGGTGGGAGGATTGATTGCTTGAGCCCAAGAGTTCAAAGTCACAGTGAGCTATGATCATGCCACTGTACTCCAGCATAGGTGACAATGTAAGACCTCATCTATATGAAACCATAAATAAATAAATAAATAAATTTTAAAAAGATAGAATGCATTGTGGGCAATCTTTTTCTCCTCTACCAGGGTAAGATTTCCTGTGCCAATTATCTAAGAAAGTCAGATCCATATACTAGATATGGGGCAGAGTCCTGCAAATCATGGTGATTAACTATAATCTAGATATACGTGAATCCAATTTACGAGTCAGGTTGGTTATACCTTGGCCTTTAGTTTTGCATTTTTTTTTAAGTACTATGAAGAAATTTAGTTTTGTTTAAAACTTTCAGTCTCCTTTTATTTGTGTGTGGGCTATTAGGGCAGAGACACGTATTCCAAATGGGTCAGAGTGTTAGAACTGGAGCTGTATGACGCTGGCAGCTCTAACTAATAAGATGTTGCCGGCCGGGTGTGGTGGTTCACGCCTGTAATCCTAGCACTCTGGGAGGCCGGGAGGATCGCTCAAGGTTGGGAGTTTGAAACCATCCTGAGCAAGAGGGAGACTCCGTCTCTACTAAAAATAGAAAGAAATTAATTGGCCAACTAAAAATATATAGAAAAAATTAGCCGGGCATGGTGGCACATGCCTATAGTTCCAGCTACTCGGGAGGCTGAGGCAGAAGGATCTCTTGAGCCCAGGAGTTTGAGGTTGCTGTGAGCTAGGCTGACACCACGGCACTCTAGCCCAGGCAACAGAGTGAGACTCTGTCTCAAAAAAAAAAAAAAAAAAAGAAAGGACTTAGAAATAATTCAGAATAGAATAACAAATAAGGTCAGGTTAGTTGAATCCAAACAATTATAAATTAGCAAGCTTGGTAGAAGTTACCAACAAACCTGAACTGGTCTTTAGATAACATAAATAATGGAAGCTGGCAGCCTGGGCTGTGAAATTACCCCATTTAAAGGACATACATTTAAGACATTGACTTAGGGACTATAGGAAAAAACTCAATACACAATCTAGATTCTGAGAAAATTTGCCCCAGCTATTTGCAACTCTGCATCTCATATTCCAATTAAATCAATGGTTAGTATACAATCTCAGCCAGCCAAGAAAGTAACATCAGAAGTGTTTACTTAGTGTGTACTGACTTAACCCCAGGAAGATTTAGAATTACATACAGAGAAGATGTAAGTCAAATCAATACAATTAATATTTTTGCTTTAAATTTGGAAATAATCTATGCACACGCATTATTTTTATAACTTATTTGGCATTTTAGAATATGATTTGGCATATCAGCTGTCAACCTTAAATAATGAGATGCAGAAAATATGATTAAATGTAGAGTTTAATTCCAGCACAAAGCGTGGGGACAGCTGCTCGGGAAGCATAGGTTCCAAAGAATGGAAGTCAGCGTTCCAAAGCGTAGAAGTTTGGGGTTGTTTATATAGACAAAGTTTAGGGAGGCTTAACAGAATTTCAACATCTTTCTATATAAGGCTTAATGCACAGTTAGTATGATCTGATTGGTTGAGGTGGTGTTTTTCTTGTGGGAAAAGTATATTTAACATTCCACACTGAAGATGTAATAGTCCATGGGGTCTTTTGCACCATCTGCTCTGAGTTAGGCACAGGACAGTAAAGGAGGTAGCTAATCTATAACAAAGGTCAGTGATTACAAGGGGAGGAGGTCAGGTCTCTGGTCCTCCTTAGTCATTTATAAAACAAGAACTATGAGAAAGAGAGTTAATCTATAATCTAGGAAGCAAAAGTTGCAACTACATGCTAACTGACTCAGATGACAGTCTCATCTCTCTCAAGGCTTATAGTGTTTTTAGGGCTCCAACAGCTTTTAAATTTTATTTTCACGGAGCCTTGGAATTATAATTTAAAATGTGTAACTGAGTGATTTCTTAGTATATTTAATACAACTTAAGATTCACATTCCAAATATGTAAAAATTTTACATGTTAGATTTATAAATTATAGAAGTGCTTGGGAAAACTTATTTTTATTAATAATAGACAATTGAAATACTTTAAAAAAGAAATGGTAGTATACTGAATGTATAAAGACAGTTAAAATTATTACAATATTAACTGCTTAAAAATCCCTACGTAATTCTTTAAATTTGTGGATTCACTGTCCAGGCACAGTGGATCACACCTGTAATCCCAACACTTTGGGAGGCTGAGGCGGGAGGATCGCTTGAGGCAAGGAGTTCAAGGCCAGCCTGGGCAACGTGGCAAGACCCTGTCTCTACCAAAAAAAAAAAAAAATTAGCTGGGCATGGTGGCCTGTGCCTGTAGTCTCAGCTACTTGGGAGGCTGAGGTGGAAGGATCGCTTGAGCCAGGAGATTGTGGTTGCTGTGAGCTAAGACTGCACCACTGCACGCCAGCCTGAGTGACACAGCAAGATGTCTCTAAAAAACAAACAAAACTTGTGGATTTATAAATAGCATAAAGTTTACAAATTTAATTTATGTCTAAGAAAAAACTAAGTTTCTGAATTTGTAACTTTACTAAATACTGGATTGTAAAACAAAAGGAACCCATGAAATAATCTTTCTTAGTATAAAAGTTACCTTCAAAGGAACCACAAACTCACATTGAGTGAAATGTGAGTTTTTTTGGGAAATATTAATCTCATCCTTTCATAGAACACATTGTCAGGTTCTCAAACACGTTGTCAAAAAAGATGAAACTTCCTGAAGTAATATCCTTTAAGTTAAAAGCTTCTGCTTAGCTCTGCACATAAGCCAGAAGAAAGGTGATGACCGCCTTTTTCCCAAAACTAACTCCCAGGGAGATAAGGAGAGCGTACATATGAGTACGTTAATGCTAATACGTTAAAGATTTGTAGGAACATTCGACCTGACCTTTGTCCTCCAAAGTTAACTGACCAAGAGCAGAGAAGTTTTACAACCTCCTGGGACCCTCAATGACACCTAGATGTCTGTAGTCCTCAGTTACCTCTTGCAACCCGATCCCCCTTCCCATAAGATAAAAAGAGCCTAAAGTTCACACTAACTTAAGATGGTTCTTTAGGACACTAGCCTGTCATGTTCTTGATTTGCTGGCTCTCTGAATAAAAGTTGGTTTCCAAGCCCCAACACCTTGTCTCTCAACTTATTAGCTGTTCTGCAGTGAGCGGCGGGAGCTTGGACTCAGTTACAGATAGCATCAGAATTGAACTGTACTGGAGGACACCAACGTGGTGTCCACTGCAGAATTGATTTGTTTACTGATGTGTGTGGGGAAAAAAGCCCACATATTTGGTCACAAAAGCCTTCTATGTTGATCCTTCTGGGTGAGAACAGAGAGAAAATTTTGTGGTGTTTTTACTTAGAATTGGTGACAGTGAAGTGGAATTTACTGGAGCAGCCCTGGCTCATGGAAACATGTCATTTGCAAAGAGAAAGGATGAAAGGGTGGGAGGTAAGAAAACTTTGATCCCTGGGTGGCTCCCTAGTCACTAATGGTATGAAATTGCAGCTGCACTGTATTCAGTGATTAAAGGTAAAAGTTGTCTATGGGGCCGGGCATGGTGGCTCATGCCTGTAATCCCAGCACTTTGGGAGGCCAAGGTGGGAGGATCACTTGAGGCCACGAGTTCCAAACAAGCCTTGGCAACACAGCAAGACTCTGTTTCTACAAAAGATGAAAAATAGCCGGGCATGATGATGCATGTTTGTAGTCCTAGCTACTTGGGAGGTGAGGCAGGGGGATCCCTTGAGCCCAGGAATTGGAGGCTGTAGTGAGTTTAATGACACCACTGCACTCCAGCCTGGATGACAGAATGAGACCTTGTCTCAAAAAAAAAAAAAAGTTATCAATGGGCCAGGCGTGGTGGCTCACGTCTGTAATCCTAGCACTCTGGGAGGCCGAGGCAAGAGGATTGCTTGGGTTCCAGACCAGCATAAGCAAGAGTGAGACCCCGTCCCTACTATAAATAGAAAGAAAATCAGCCAAACAACTAAAAATAGAAAAAATTAGCTGAGCACGGTGGCGCATGTCTCAGCTACTCGAGAGGCTGAAGCAGGAAGATCGCTTGAGCCCAGGAGTTTGAGGTTGCTGTGGGCTAGGCTGATGCCATGGCACTCTAGCCCAGGCTACAGAGTGATGCTCTGTCTCAAAAAAAAAAAAAGTTATCAATGGAATTTAGAGATGGTGGTAGACCCAACTCCTGGGAGTTGGCCCATTGGATATGTATGGAAATGCATAATAATAAGAAACATACTAAACACCAATCCCTTGGTTATTGCTGTCTGTAATCACTAAAATGAAAGTAAAAGAAAGTGTTGGGTTGGGCCTTGAAGATGGACCAAGCTCAGAGGTCAGTCTGTTTGAGCTCAGGCCATTAGCTTCAAAGCCACCCACAAAGGGGAAAATTATGCCAGGACAACAAAAAGTTCCCCTGAGGCTTTTGGTCACCATGAAGGTAGTCAACACTGGGGGAAAGCAAAACCAAGAAACGACTGAGGTCAGGAGTACATCGTGAAGAATAGACTCATTTTGTGGATCAGCCTCATCAACCTCCTGAGGAGCCTTTCCTGAAATGGATTGTAAGAGTAAATAACTAACTTAGGAGCAATGTCTTTGGTTTTAAATGCTGCAGAGCCGAAGAGCATGTTTGAGTTGATGCAGGACCTATAGCTCACTGTGGAACAATCACAGATAGCTGTATGTGATCCAGACACACAGGAGGTTATTGCCATGGGAACGACCAGCCTGGCGGACGGGATAGAAGCTACCGTGAGATCTCTTTACCATGAGAAGGGGATCTGCCCAACTCCACCCATCAGTGCCGAGTGGAGCACCCCAGATGAAGCAGCTGACTTGCTTCATGTACCAGGCATGTGGAACTGGCTTTATGATGACCAGGATGTTCACCCACCGAATATGTCCATTACCCAGGTCAAGATAAATGCTGTGGTTAAGGGAACCCGTTTAACGTGGATGCCGCATATAACCTTGCTGCTGCAAGACCAAAAGACTGTTCAGGAAGCCTCATCCAATTTGTGTCTCAGCTCCCCCTCACAGGGTCTTACAGATGCTACTAAAAACATTAGGGTAATTAACAAGAGAATGGGGAAAGGTATAGGGGAGAGTGGTAGAACTCTTTTACGGAGGTAAAAATTTTTAAACTGTTATGAAGAAATAAGGTGAATAAAAGAAACGTTGATGTATGAAATTAAGAAAAAGAAAGGGGCGTAGTGAAACTCCTCCCAGCAGGCCGGAAATCTTTAGAGCGTTATCAAGAAACAGTGAGGATGAGGCTGGGCAGCCAGGCACTAGCCCGCAGTCCCTATTCAAGAGGCTCACGTGGGAGGATCGCTTGAGGCCAGGAGTTTGAGGCCGCAGTGTGCTGTGCCTTGCGATCCGTCTGGTGAATAGCCACTGCACTCTAGCCTGGGCAACATGGGGAGACCCAGCCTCTAAAAAATTATAAAAAACCAAACAAACAGAGATAAAATGAATAAAATGGAAATTGATGGGGTTAAAGCAAAAGTCTTAATACAACACTATGGAAGGTTGGGTGGGGGAAAGGGAGCCCGAGCTAGTCTTCAACATTAAGGGGTCCCAAACAGATTTATTGTCTTTACCCCAGTTTGGAGAATTTTTAAAAGTCTGAAGGCAGAGATTACAGTGAGAAATCTGATCTGAAATTGTCTGGGGCAATACATAGGCAAATTAATCAAGATAAAGATTGACAAAAGAGCCTAGATTCCTAGGCTCAACCGCCTGCTGGGGATCTAAAGTCTTTTGCACTGGGAGAGGGCAAGATGGTCTGGGGTGGAGAAGAGAAGTTCTGGAGGTTAGAACACAAAAATGTAAAGCTTGATAATGTGAACTAAAACAAAATCTTAAGGCTCACCGACCCCCCTCCCCCAAACTGGCTGACTGAATGGACCCCCTCGTGGCCAAAGGAATATCCTAAAACTAAATTTCCTGCCAAAAGGAGGAGGTCAGACATGCCTCATCATGCCTCCCTCCCTTCTTGGAGTCCTCCTTTGTGACTCACTGATAGGCCTAAGGGTATGCAAGACAAACCTGCAGGTCCTCAATTTACATAACAAATCTATGTACCTGAGGCTTATCTCTGATAACAGCGCCTTATGTTAAAACATTCCAAGCCTTTAGACAAAGCTTCATGTCTTTAGCCAATTACAAGTCAAAGAATCTTTAAACCCACCTATATATAACCTGTAAGCCCCCCCCACCTCGAGATGGCCCACCTTTTTGGGCCAAACCAATGTATGCCTCCCATGTATTGATTTGTGACTTTACCTGTAACCCCTGTCTCCCTGAAATGCATAAAACCAAACCATAACCCAACCACAGTGAGTCCACTTGCTCAAGGCTTCTCGGGTGTGGCTCTGGGTCATGATCCTCAAATTTGGCTCGGAATAAATCTTTTAAAAATTGTTTTCAAGAGTTTGGCTGTTTTTCCATTAGCAATAGGATTATTTTTTAATTACTGGGGAATACTTCCCATACTTGGTATTATAAAACAAAAACCTGTTGATAAAGTCCAAATGGAGGCTATAGTTAGAAAAATAAGGAAGATGGCTTTAATATAAAAGTTTACAGGAGAGTTGTCATATTTGAACACGCTTCATGTGAAGTGGTTTCATCTCTTTATCTGATTGTATTATAGAGGCAACGATTGTATCTAACTGGGAATTGTTACCTGTAACTATTACTGTAAAACAGAAGGCATGTAAATCTGCCCTTCAAGCATTATCAGTTGGACATACTAATGGGAACCAGTGAAACTGCCTGAAGCCACACAGTGTAGAATAGAAGCTGGAGTACTAGCAGGGACAATTCTCCATTTGATAGTCCTTTGTGGAACATTTTGTGGGACCTACAGAAAAAGCCTTTGAGTGCCTCCAAACAGCAACTACTGGGGCATCAGACTAGAGAATTTCCATTTGAGGGACATTTACTACCTTGATATAGGACATTAATTGAAGCTACCCCCTATGACTGAAAGAATTAAAACGATCTTAAAACCTGAAGTACCCATAATGTCTAGGATGTCAGAGAAACACTCTAATGGGGAAAGTAGTGCCCAGAAGAGCTCCATAATGAAATGGAAATGGTTTATATAAGCTCATGATACCTGGAGAATGCAAGGAAGAAATACTCATGATCACGGAGGCTCTTTTCCTCCACGACTGACTCTGGAACTGTGTGAGGACAGCTAGATTCTACAGTGCCCTACAAACAGCTCTCAGCTGACTGACAAAGTGGCTTGGCTTGTGGATAGCAGTTTCCAGGTGAATGGACAATGTCCTATTTGGAAGGATGCCACTCTGATCGAATAAGGTAAAAACAAATCAGGTTTATGGGCTGAATTACATGCTGAAGAACTGAACAGTGGTGAAAGCAGCTGTGTTTGGGTTTTTACTGATTCATGAAAAGTGGCCAATGGCCTGACCATATGGTCCGGCAGAAGAGCAGTGGAGAACTGGCCCCTTAGAGGAATGCCTATATGGGGCACAGCCCTATGGAAAGTTGGGGAGTGCATTAAAATAGGACATGTTGATACCCATTAGAAAAGCCCCGTTCTGGGTTCAGAAGATGACTGGAATTGACAAGAGGACATCCCAGCATGCTCCCTTGAGGTGGGCTCCAGGGTCCATGAAATGAGTGGATATGAGGGTCCTGCAGCAGTGTAGAGATTGGCTGAATGTAGACATGACATGTTACATGACATGTTCCTCTTGCACCTTCTCAGGTACACAGTGCCAGTAAGAACTGTTCTGTCTGCTAGCAAAAGAGACAGTCGAGGGCTACGGGGCAGATTACCTGCTGGGAAGACCCTGAACACACATGGCAAGTGAGACTGTGCAGGTAGCCTAGGTCTTGACATGAATAGACACTGACTCTGAAGTGGGCTTTGCTTACCCAGTGGAAGATACAAATGTGCAAAATGCTATTAAAAAAATAAACCAGAACATAAGATATTGCATGGATTTGAATGGCCAAATATTATTTCCTCAGACCAAGGAACACACTGTACAGCCCATAATGCCCAATAATGGGTAGAGAGATCCTCCTCAGCTTAATAACTTGACAGAGAAACGGAAAGGCCAGTTAAAACATTGGCTGTCTAAAATGGGGGTGGGGTGGGGGGGATAAAGGCCTGAAGGGGTGGCTTAGGCACCTTCATGAGAGTGTGCTCACACTCTATGTGAGTGGGACTAAAGGGGTGTTCTCACTAGATTTTCCTGTTTTCCTGGTGGATCTGGGGAAGCGGGTGTTGCCAAACTCAGGTTCAGCTACCCGCCACCTGAGAACCAAACATGAGAATAAGTGTTGGTGAAGGAAAGGTGGTTTAATCAAGTGCCAGCAGCCTGAGGAAATGGAGGACTATTGTCTCAATGATGGACTATTGTCCATCTCATCTTTCTTCTTACTGAGAAACTTATAAACGGAAGGGGTACGGGGGTTCAGGGCAGAAACCAAGTTTTGTGCAAGTCATCCTGACTTAATCGATGGGATCAGCAACAAATAGGTCATCTGGTGGATCTTATCACCAGCAGTCTGCGGTTGGCCTATTGTAGACTCTTGATCTGTTTTTTTTTTTTATTTATTTTTTTATTTTTTATTTCTTTTTTCTTTTTTTTTTATTTCAGCATATTATGGTGGTACCAATGTTAAGGTTACGTACATTGCCCTTGCCCCCCTCCCCCCTCCAGTCAGAGCCTCAAGCATGACCATCCCCCAGAAGGTGCACATCGCACTCATTATGTATGTATATAACCATCCCCTACTCCCCCCTCCCTAATGCCCGACAGCCGATAAATGTTCCTATGTGTCCACTTACCACCTTGCAAATCTTAAAAACCCAAGAATGTAAAGTATTAAACTGTTTTCAGGTGACTTGACAGCATTCACGAACAAAGCTCAAGAACATGTTTAGGAATACAAAAATATACAGTACCCG
>CAUYRT010032356.1:0-73696 GCA_963574885.1 Lepilemur ruficaudatus | reverse complement strand
GGCATGGTGGCACATGCCTGTAGTCCCAGCTACTCGGGAGGCTGAGGCAGAAGGATTGCTTGAGCCCAGGAGTTTGAGGTTGCTGTGAGCTAAGCTGACGCCACGGCACTCACTCTAGCCCGGGCAACAGAGTGAGACTCTTTTTAAAAAAAAAAAAAAAAAAAAAACCTGGCAAATGAAGAAAACAGCCCCCAAAAATGTGACAGGCAGGGTTGGGTGATAGACACCATTGCTCTCTCTCCTTTTAGCATCTTGAATCTTGGGAATGTGTCATTTATCCATGAAAATGAATAATATGAAAGACACTGCAGGTACACACGGAAGTAGAGAGGGTGTCGCCTCTGCCCCTGACCCTAAGTATCTGCCGCTGCCCAGCAGCACAGATTGGAGACAGTCAGTCACACTCTGAACAGATGTCACATGAACGGGGCTCAGGAACCCACCCAGCCAGGCCACCGGGCACTGATGGAGCCACTCCCACTCTCATGTCCTTGGAGGGGCTGAGCCCTGGCCAGTGTCCTCCAGGGCTGCCGTGGTGGTGAGGCGCCGTCCCAGCTCTCACCAGAAGGAAGGACCAGGCCCTTTACTCACACTATTGTTTTTTTGGCTGGTGACAAAAAGGCTTTTTTGGGACACCTGATGTAGCCCAACAATTCCAGCCACTTCCTGAGTTAGGGAAGAGGCACGTGGTTTCTCTGGGACAGCAGGGGTGGGGAGCCAGGCAGCTAAGCGGGAGCTGCCCACCACCTCCCCACAGGTGGGACCCAGGGCGGGAAATGTGGACTCCCAAGAGACCTAACCCAGACCCCAGCTGGCCTAGGAACCTTTGGTCCCTGGGTTTCTTGGGGACTGTCTGGCACACCTGGGCCCAGGGCAGTGCAAAGCCAGGGCGGGCGCAGCCTGCCACACACACAAAGCTGTCTCCGCTCACTGGTGTCAGATGCCTGGGCTCATCTTCCTCCCAGGCCACAGTAACAGCGGGGGTCTTGGGGTCTCATCCCGATTCCCTCCTCTGCCCTCCTGGCAGACTGAAGGCCAGCTTTGCCCGGAGGACTCACTGCCCCAGATGACGTGCCCTGTCTAGGGGCAGGACTCCGGCCTGCCTTCCTCATGGCAAGCTCGCGCCCACACGGAAAGGCGGGCCAGCAATGTGGGGTGCAGCCTCTCGGCCTGGCCCCCACCTAGGACGAGCCTCCGGCTGCCTTCCTGTTGTGCCCACTGAGGAATTACTGGTGGGGGGCAGCCACCAATTTCAGCACGTAAACCAGGGTCTGGAGTTGGACACCACTGGGGACAAGTGTGGCATCTTCTCAGCCCCATTGCCTCATCTCACACCACAGGGTGTTTAGGATCAAGGGGGCTCAGGGGAGCCAAACAGGGCTGAACTGGGCACAAAGGGAGTTCACCCCAGGAGAATAACCACTTGGGTCTTGATAAGGAGAGAGGGACTCCCTCGAAGGGCCAGGAAGAAAGGCAACCACCCTGGAGGGGAGACGTAGTGGCCTCTGGGCGCCGTAATGACTTAAAAAAAAAGAGATTCTAACAAGGCGAGCCAGCTCTTTCCCCTCTACCTGGGAGAGTCCACCCAGTGGGAGCCAGGGGCCATGGATGGAAACCTTCTCATTGAGGCAAATGAGGACCATACACAGAATCGCTTCTGCAGGGAGTGGCGGGTTCCGCCTGGTCCTGCACTGAGACCCCTCTATGGGGTGCAAGCAGGGTGGAGTCAAGGGGCCAGCTCGACTCCAAAGCCCGTGGCCCCCACTCGTGTGTGTGCCCCTTCTGTGTCCGGGTATGGAACAGTCCAGTGTTAAGCGCCAAAGCTCCAGGACTTAGCCTCTTCCGCTGCCTGGTCAGCAAGGTCGGCCACAGCCACCGTGGTCACCAGAGCTCTGTGCCATTGCTGACCCTGGCCGGGGCCTATTCATCAAGCTCAAGGACGTGTCCACTTCAAATGGCACTGGACCTTCCTTTCCCAGCCTACCGCGGTGCAGAGAAAGGCTCCGGTGTGCACAGGCGTATGTCTGCATGAAAAACCCAACCCTGTGTGATGCTTGGGAACCTTGTGTGTGTGTGTGGGGGGGGCGCCGGGCAGGGAGAAGGGGGAACAGCGCCCCTCCCATCACCTCTTACCACAAGGAGGACAAAAACAGGATGCCTCCACCTCACCTGTCTTTATGTCACTCTCATCTGGACAGATGTGCACCGTGGCTAAGGAAGGGGTTGTACTGCAGTTACGTTCAGTGGGGCAGGCAGGGCCCAGGGAGCACCCCACAGGGGCAGAGTTCAGGCCACGCAGGGACCTGGGAGACACGTGCTGCCCCACCACAGGCTCATCCTGGAGTGAACACCACCGCTGGGAGTACTGGGTCACCTGAGCGATCCTCCATTTTTCCACTTTTACCTGCCGCTGGGGGCGCCTGCTGGGCTGTCTCAAAGGACAGGCAGCAGCGCAGAGAGAGCCCCACTGCAGCCTCTGCCTGCTCACCTTGCTGCCAGCACCCAGGGTCCTGGGAGGGGCGCTCCAGCTGCCTGAGCCACCCGGGAGGGAGGCTGTGCAAGAACGGTTCCTTGCATTATCTCCAGGAAACTTTGCCATTCTCTAAACCACTTTCAGCTCCATAAAAGGCTGCCTGGAGTCTCTGGAGGCCTCTCTCCTCCGAGGCGCCCCAGCCAGAGAACGCCTCCCTGCCGCCTGCAGGGCCAGCCCCACCCTCCCATCCATCCAGGCCGATGATGTCCTTGGCACCCCCATCTGCACCCCCCGCCAGGCCTTGCCTGGAAGGACTCCAGGGAGGGGTCCATGCCCTGAGCAGGTGGAGGAGGGAGAAGGCACAAGGAATCTTCCCAGCTCTCACCTAAAACACACACTGTTCTGGAATGTCAGCCGCCAGGGCTACCCAATGTAAGGTGATACTTTAAGAGGCCTGGGGGCTCTGCCCCTCTCTGAGAAGGTGGAAGAAGATGCCAACTCTCCCATTGAGCCACCTTGCCTCATGGCCCTCAGGTCCCCCAGAGTGAGTCCCCAAACAGATGTGACAACCTAGGCCCGACCAGGGCGAGAGTTGGTCCACAGCAGAGCTGGGTGGGATGGGGGCATGAGTCCCACAATAGGTAACTGGGCCTCCTGGCTGGGGAAGGAAGAGGTCAGGGCTAGGCTGGGGGCAGGAGGCGGCACAGTGGGCTGTGTGTGTCTGTCCATACTGGGTTCTGGGGCCAGGGCCGTGCCAGGGAGGGGCCTTCAGGGGCCGTGCCAGGGAAAGGGAGGGCTGGGCTTCTCTGCTTCCAACTGTGGTGGCCCAAGCCCAGGCTGCAGTGCAGCTCTTCCCAGGGCTCAGCTGAACCCAGCCGGTCCACAGGGCCCCTAGCGGGGCCTCAGGCCTCTGAGCTCCTCTGCTGGACGCCCCCGCACTCGGCTGCAAGAGCACGTGGTGCAGGCGCCCCTGGCAGGTGGCCCAGCCCGCGAGAGGCCAGGAGGGGGCCCCCACAGCTCAGGCTCCTTGAGGACACAAGAACGGCTGGAGATGGGTTGGGGGAGGAGGCTGCCCGGAGGCCAAGGTAAACCCCTTTCAGGATGGAGTGGACACAAGCTGCCTGGCCTGGGCAGGGACGCCACGGCAGCTAGACACAGGCAGGCTGGGCCATCCACTCCGTCCCCAAGGCACCGTATGATGGCCAGGAGAGGGCAACCCACCCTCCATCTAGCTGCAACAAATAGTCCCAGCTCACAGGGCAAGGGAAGAGAAGCTCTCCCCAGAGCAGGAGGGCGTGTGTGTGAGACCATCTCCCTGGACAGATCGGCCAGTAGACCAGGCAAAGAGCAAGAAACTGGCCAGGGACATCTGGGGCAACAGGGCCAGCCCTGACAGTCCCTCTCAAGGGTGGCTGGGGTGGGTGCCGGGCCTGCCCTACCTGTGGCACAGAGCGCCACGAAGGTCTGCGCGTGTTTGCGGATGATCTGTTTGTTCTCATCGGCCTCAGGCATTTTGGAGAGGAAGTGTTCGATGAAATCGTGCGGGGTCATGGCGGCCAGATTCCACTTGAGCTTGTTCACCAGGAGCAGCTCCATTTGCTGCAGAGACCGGGGCACAGGCGGTCAGGGAGGAAGGGGGCCTGGGGACCCCGCGGGCTCAGGTCTCCGGCCTCAGCCTTTGGTTTGCAGTCTTGGGGGTGGGAGAGGAGAGATGGCTAATGTTGGGGGATCCAGAGAGCGCGGCTAACACGCGATTCCAGATCAAAACGGAAAAAGTGCCTCGAGGAAAGCCTGTCTGCAAAGTGGAGACAAAAAGACCTCCCACCACCTGGACCCGGGGCGCAGCAGAGCGCGGTCTCCGTGCCGCCGCTAGAGGGCGCGCGCCACCCACTTTTGGGCCACGCGCGGGGCTTGCACGCGGTGGGAGTCGGGCGGGCGAAGTGTGCGGGCAGCGGAATGGGGGCGCTGGGATCCCGCCCCTCCGACAGACGCCTCGAGCTAGCCGTGTGGCCGCGCTCCCTCCTCCCTCGGGGCAGATCTGTCAGAGGCGGCCGAGTATCCTGCCATTGCACCTCCCCCCACCCCGGGTCCGGCGGCTAACGGGGTGTCCACGGCAGAGGGGGAGCCCCCGTTACCAGCAGCTCCTCGGGCCGGATGGAGTTGTCCGTGTAGATGCACAACTTCTCCGCGGTCAGGGGGATGGTCTCCTTCATCTTGGAGGCCACGAACATGCAGGTGGCCCCCAGCAGCTGCAGGCGGCTCTTTTTCACGGGCTCCAGCGACAGGAAGCGGTCCAGGTAGTTCATGGCCAGCGGGAAGACCTCCTCCTCGCACTTCTGCTCCTCGCAGACCTGCGGGGCACGGCCCGTGACCGCCGCCGCCAGGGAGCGCCGCTCCCCCCCCGCCGCGGCGACGCGCACCCCCACCCCGCCGGCCGAGGCTGCCAGTCCCCGGGGGCGCCGAGGGGTCGGGGCAGGGGGCGACAGGAGCTTCTTGGGATGCGCCCCCTCTCCACGTGTCCCCAGTACCCAACCTCCCCGAAACTGAAAGGGAAAGTCCCCGCGAGGCTGGCACGGCGGGGGCGGGAGCGGGCACGGCCGGGCGGCGTGCGCGGCGGCGCAGGCTGCCGACCCCGGCGACCCCGGCCCGCGGTGGAGGTCCGGGGTCCGCCTAGCCTGGGCTCGGCACTCGCTCCGGTGCGGGACGGCGGGGCGGGCCGCGGGGTTGGGCGCCGTGCCTGCGAGACACAAAGGTGGCGTCCCAGGCCGCCGCGCCGCATTTCCCCAGACGTCATCTTTTCAAAAAATATTTAAAAATATTAAAAAAATAACTGGGTGCGTACAAAACCCCTGAAAATGACCCTCGGACGGTCCTTTACCCAGGCCGGGGGTCGGGAGCTCGTTACGGGCTCGGGTGAGAGTCCTAGGAATTCAAACTCCCGGGTCCCCCTTTCCCCTGGGCGCGGGCGCCGTTTCCCTCTCGCAAGGGCACCACGCCGCACTTTCAAAAATTATTTAAAAATACTTGCGGGCCCCTCAGGCGCCCATTGAAGGCCTGAAAATGTGCCCCGGGCCCCCAGCTTGCTCAGGGAAGGTCCCCCAAGCCGAGACCCCTGCAGCCGGGGGTCAATCTCTGGCGTCTTGGGGGCCACGCGACCTTGCAGCCCGGCGTGCTCTCCGGCCCAGGCTGCCCGTGCGGGGCGCCTCAGGGCTCGCTGCTTGAACAAAGGGTCCCCCCTTTCTGAGCAGGGTCCCCCCCAAACTACCCATGCCGATTCCCCCCGCTCCCCTTGCGCGGGCTCCCGGCTGCCGCGCAGCCCCTCGCAGCGGCCCCAGCGCGGGGCCGGTCGATCCCCGCCCCCACCCTGCCCCAAATTATTAATAAACACTTGTGCTTTGCAATAAAAGAGCAAAGATGGCGCATAATACTGGCTCGAGCAGCCCTTGCATACGTGTCCCTGGATATTAATTTAAAAATCAAATCTATGCCCCCTCCCCCCGGAGCTGGCGGCTCCCGGCCGCGGCGGCCGGGAGAGGCGCAGCAGGGTTGGGGAGCAGGCGGGGGCCTCAGAGCGCGCCCAGACTGGCAGCCCGCACCCTCGGCCCACTGGGGTACCCACTGGCACTGGCTTCGCCGATGGCACCCCTCCCTGACAGCCTCCCTCCCCCCACCAGGAAAGGGAATTTCTAACGCCCCCACCCCCCCACCCTTTCCTCGTTCAAAAAATACCCACAATATCTATTTATTTTGAAAATACGGATTCCTAGCAACATCCCGGCAAACTTCAAAGTTCTAGCGGGAGAGAAGGGAAGGACACGAGGAGCAGAGAAATGTGGGTTTGGGCAACAAGTTGTAGGGAAGTCTTAGGAGAGCCGCCCGCAGCCCCGCACCTCCAGCATCCAGGTAGCCACGATCTTCCGCATGGACGGCAGGATCTCCTTCTGCACGCACTTGAAGTAGGACACGGAGGGAGCGCAGGTCTCCTCCGCCTTGAGCATGGCCCGCAGCACCCGGTCGTTGAGGAGGTTGGAATCGGGGTACGCGCGGCGGATGGTCTCCACCTCGCAGCACAGGAGCTGGTGTTCCATGGTGGGCTCTGCCTGGGGGGCTGTGGGTCCCGGCTCGGTCCGCGCTTGGCTCTCGCGCTGGCTGCCTCGCGCTCCTTGCGCTCTTCTGCCCTCGCCGGAGCGCGCGGACTATGCTGCTCGCTGCTACTGCGCCGACAGCCCTCTGGAGGCTCCAGGACTTTGCAACTTCAACAAAACTCCCCTGTAGTCCGTGTGACGTTACTGTTGTTAAGCAGAGATCAAAGCCGGGCAGAGAATGGGAGCGGTGGGGGGGGCAGGGGCGGGCGCAGGGGGAGGGGGCGCGGGCGCCGAACGCCGGGAGCAGCGAGGGGCAGAGCCCAAAAGCCATCCCGGAGGCGCCGCGCCTGCCCCGCAGCCTAGTTGCCCCCGAAGTTCGGTTTTCATAGAAATGCAAATCGACCCGCGGCAGCCTTTCTCCCCAGCGGGGAAGAGGGGTGCAGGGGCCCATTCTCCCCGAGTGGGTCCCCCGGGATTTGGGGCGTGGGGTGGGGGTATCTGTGCATTGGGGGACAACTGGGAGGGCGGGCAGGCCACACGCAGCCTGGGGAGACCGCACGGAGTGGGGAATCTGAGGCGCGGCGACACCCCATGTCCCAGCCGGCAGGATGGGCGCATTTCTGGGAACGCCACGAGGGCACCCACGGGCGGAGAGACGGCCGAGGAATCCCGGCGTCCGCATCTTCTTTCATTTTCATTAACACGTGTAAATTTCAGGAACTATTTAACATGCAGGGACGCTGGAGAGAGCGCACGACCCCGGTAGGCTCTCTCGCGGCTCACGGAGGGTTGCTGCGGATGCCCCACGGGGTAACCCTAAATGTTATAAGGGGATTTCTGCCTAGCTTGTGCTCGCTCAAAAATAAAATAAAATAAAATAAATGCCCGAAAATTCCAGCAGCAGCCCAAGATGGTGGCCAGCATTTCCTTCATCCTGTCCTCGCCTGGGGAATCTTCGGGCTGTCTCTCTACCTTGACCAGTCCATCTTTGCGGGGGTCCCCGATTGCCCCCCTCCCCGTGCCCGCAATTTAACCGGAAGAAACACACCTCTGAACAAGCAGTGGCCCCTGTACTGACTCATCTTGTAATTAAGACAGAAATTAAAATGCTGGGAGTAGTCGTGTCTCCGCCAGGGACGGGACCACCGGAAGCTTCCTAATTGGTTTTGTTGGGGGTGTGGACGTCCCCTCACCTTTCGAATTTGCCCCGGGGTGCATGCGTGAGCTTGAGGGGCCCGCAGAGCCCGGCGAAAATCAGAACAATTACCACCAATTAAACAAATATGTGTATTGATCTGATGATGATTTTTAACAAGATCTATAGGTGTTCCCGGTTATACGATAGAGTCCCCAACATTATCACAAAAAGATATAAATAAAATACATATTTTAAAGTTAGAAGTTCTGCTTCTTTGGTGCTTTTTTTAAAAGTAAAAGGACATGTTAGTCATTTTCTGTTAGTTTTTATAATACCCCAAATGAAAAAAAACTGTTCATTTACTTCCCTCTGAATGTAGTTTTACTGTCACCAAACTACTGTATCCCCCTAGCAGTACAGGCTCAAAGAAAACGGATTTAAAAAGCCACCTCCCCTAGCCAAGGGTGCTCCCAGCAAGACGGGACCACCCGCCAGGGTAGATTCCTCCCGCGCCCCTCCCCCACCGGGAATTAGGGTTACTGATATTCCGGGTCCTGGGGCAATTACCCCCGGCTCCCGCATGGGAAACGGTGGGTGGCCTGAGCAGGGAGCACCCACCGCCGCGTCCCCCTCCTCGGGCACCCAGGCTCGCGCTGGCACGGGCACAGCCCAGCCTCCGAGCATCAGCCCGCGCACGAGGGCGGCCTGGCTGCTTTTTCATTCATAAAATCCCGACCGGGCGGCTGCCCGGGTGATTTATGGGGCCGCGCGCTATCACCCGGCGGCTCCAGTCCCGGGGGGTGCGGGGGCCCGAGCCCCGCGTGCGCCGCGCCGCAGCCCGAGGCGCGAGGCGGGCCAGCGCTGGCGAGGGCAGCGGGGCATAAAGAGGCTCGCCCACTCCGGCAAAACGGGCTGCGGGTCCAGGAGGGAACTTCCCCCCGCTCCCGGGAGAGAGACGGAGGAAACTGGAATTAGCATGAGCCAATGGGGCCGCGGCGCTGTTACTAGGCGGACCGGGCAGATCTCGACGAGGAACTGCGATTTCCCAGCTCAGGGACGGGCGCAAAAGTGCAAGCCTGGCCGGCGAGCGTGAAGAGCCGTCCAGGAACCGGCCGGGAAGGCGTTGGAATTTGGGGCCCAGCGGGGAGCGCCAGCCGCCCAGCCCCCACCCTGCGGAATCCTGCTGGGCGGCCCCTGGAGCCCCCTGAGGGGGCCAGCTGCCCCGGACTTTTGGGGACCATTGCTTCAAGAAGCGCAGAGGAAGCATTTTGATATTTTTCCAAAGACTAAAGCAACTTTTAAAAACTTTCTTGTTGCAGTTTTGACTTTGCACTGCCTTTTAAAAACCCACCAAGAAGCAGGAACTGCGGAGTCTGTGCTGATTTAGAGTGTTCTGCGCTTTTTTCTTGGAGACCATTAGGAGACAAAGGGCCAGTGGCCCAGTCGGGAGGGATAACCACGTTGGTTGGAAAGAAAATCCAAACGTAACTTAAGTCACCGTCCCGCTTTCCTCGCTCCTGGGCCCCCGCCCGGGTGACCTCGGCTGGGACGGATGGTCTGCCCAGAGAGGGCGAATTCCGCTGCAGGCGCGTGTTTGCCACCGTCCCTGGCTGTGGGAACCTTCATTCAAGCGGGGGAAGGGAGCGCAGCGCGTTCATTCAGGAACCGGCGCGCAGCGGCGCAGACCCCAGGACGCGCCGCTGCAGCGCGCTGCCGGGCGGGGGGTTTTGGGGAGGGGAGTGCGGGCCCCAAAGCTGACCTTCCGTGGGCGACTTCCGGCACCCGCCCTTCTCCCTGGAGGACCTGGGCGGCTGGCAGGCGGGCGCACCCAGGTGGGGTCACCTGCAGCCGCATACCTGGCGGCAACTTGAAAGGATTTGGCTCCTGCTCTGCGAGTTTTCCATTGTTAAGCCCTTAAGTCGCTAGGGAAAACGCTTCCGAAAGCGGGCCCCGGGGTTCCGGGGGCGCTCGGGCTCCCCTTCCCCCACGTTGCTCGCTTCTGGGGTGCGCGTGGAAGCCCATGGGTTGCGGCTGCTCCGGCGCCAGAGAGGTGCGGGGTGGGCCGGCGCGAACTCCGCCTCGGGTGCCCATCGGGGCAGCCACACGCTGGGAACGTGAGCAGCCCTACCCCCATGGCCCCAAGCCGCGGACGTGCGTTTCCATCCCCGATCAATTAATTTCAGCTATTAATTAACACACAGCCTTCCGCCCCCGCGCCTAGTCATCCGTCCGGCTGGCTGCGTGGAAAGGGGACCCCTTCCCCAGCCCTGAAAGCTGCAGACGCGGTGTGCGCGGGAGTTAAAAAAGCAAACCCAACAGGTGGAGGGGAGGCACCAGCTCCAACGACGCATCTGAGATTCCGAGGGTGAAGGTGCAATTCTTGGCGGGTTGAAAAAGACTCTAGTTCCTCGACCCCCGCCCTCAAAACGCACTGCTTCGTGCCCTGGGCAGCATGAACCCCAAAGCCCACTGGCAATTCCCTGGCCTTCCGGCTCTGGCCCAGGTACGTTTCTGACCCAGTGGCAGGGAGTAGGCGCCCGGGTCGAGGAGAAAACCACCTCCAACCACAGCAAAGCAATCGGGTGGGGGTGAGAGTTGGGGTAATGACCTCGTTGGTCACGAGCCGCCTTCGTCTCCCCAGGTCAAGCAGGGCCGGGGCCCACCCGAAGCTGAGCGACCTCCGCGCCGCAGCAGGACTCGCGGGGCCTATGAAAGCTGCGGCGACGACTCCGGTCAAAGGATGCGCGCTAAGACCCTCGTGGGCTTCCACAGCGTCCTAGACTCCGGGATTTGTCACTTGATTCCCACTCCCCAGCCCGCCCACCACCATTGCCCTTCCGGAAGGCTGTCTGCGGGGAAGTCCCCGCATCTCCGCGCCTCTCCAGCCCGCTCCTTAAAACCCTGGAAATACCGTAAAGGCCTGGCCCTGGGGGTGGGTGGAACGAGGGCCGGGGTCGTTATTGTTGGGAAACCTCCGAGTTCTGGGTCTCTGGACACTTACCAAGCAGGGGAGGGGAGTTTTTTCCAGGTGCGGGAAGAGGGGTTGCCTACCTAACGCCCTGCACCCCTCACCTGGGGTGCCTCGGCCCCTGCCGTAGGGGCTGGTAGCCGGACCCCTTGCGGAATTCTGCACTCGCGGGGTCCGAGGGACCAATGGGCCGCGCTTGGTCCCCCAGCCCCTCCGGGGTGTTCCGCGGAGCTCGTCTTGCCCCAGCGAGTCCCACGTGACCGGGCCAGGCTAGGGGCAGGGGGAGGCGAGAGCGCGAGCCGTGGGACCCCGGGCTGTGGCCCAGGAGCCGCGCGAGGCCGCGCCGCGCATTCCACGCATTCCCGCCGGGCCTCGGTTCCGCCGCCACGTGGTTGCCCTGCGTGCCGCGTTTACCGTAAGGCCTGGAGAAGGCGCGCACATGCGACAACCAGCGCAGCGGACCTCCCAGGACGCGCGGGACGGGGAACAGGCGAAGGGGCTGCTTTCCTTTGTAACAAGGAGAGTTGTACTGCTGGGGTGAGAATGTGTTAATCTGTAAAGACAAGCAGGAAGGGGGTGCTCAGGCCCCTCTGGCGTCTGTAACAGGGTGACCATCCGTCTGAGGAACATGACAGAACCAGACCGGTCGGTGACCATTACGCCTTCCCAGCGGCGGTGGAGCACAGAAGGGAAGTGGCCGCTTTCTGATGGCTTTTCCTTTCCTTTTCCTTATTATTTCAAAATCAGCCGTGGGCAATCCGGGGCATGTAGTTGGAAAGCGCAGACCAGAAGGTGGTTAACGATGGGAAAACGTCCAGAAACTGGTGTAATTATCACCAAAGAGTCCCAGCCAGGGAGGGCACGGTGGCCACACTGCAATCCCAGCATTCTGGGAGGCCGATGCAGGAGGATGGCTTGAGGGCATGAGTTTGTGACCAGCCTAGGCAACATAGCAAGACCCTGTCTCTACCAAAAAAAAAAGAAAGAAAGAAAAATCGGCTCAGCATGGCTTGCACCTGCAGTCCCAGGTACTCAGGAGGCTGAGGCAGGAGGATGGCTTGAGCTCAGGAGTTTGTGGTTGCTGTGAGCTATGGTGACCTGACGCCACTGCACTCCAGCCTGGGCAACAGAGTGAGATCCTGTCGTTTTTTTTTTTAAAAAAAAAATTCCTGAGGCATCTTTTTTCTGAGGCTTAGTTCAAGATAAAGGATCCATCACATCAACAGATCCTGAGCCACTGACCATAAGCAGTAGGGTGCATGCCTTGGCCCCATGGGGTTCAGGGGCTGGTTGGAGCCCACTAGGACCCTGGCTAGGCTGTGCCACCGCCCCCCCACCCCAGACCTGGATAGGTAAGAGGAATCCTGAGAGCTCTCCTGGGGCCATCTCTCTGAATCCTGGCTTGGACAGAAGACCCCCCTCCCCCATCCATGGGAGCAGGTAGGCTGCTAACTCTGGGGCAGGGTTGGCTTGGTCCCTATGCTCCTAGACACACCCCTGGCACTCGTCAGCACCAGTCCCCCTAGCCTAAGGGAAGCCTGGCCATTTGCTGTGAGATCCACCTGCTGTGGGGTTTGGAGAAAAAGCTTTCACCCAGTACCCACCGCATCTCCTCACTTCTGTGAGGTGCTTCCCCCAGTGCGTCATTTCCACGCACTTAATCTCAGGGAAAGGCAGGAAGCCAGGTACCTGGTTCGGTTCACAGTGTTGGCAATGGTGAGTGTGGGAACACACACTCCCGAAGGGCCTGCACCCCACTCTGTCGTGGGCACCTCAGAACTAATCCAGGTTGCTTAGAAACTGATGAGGGTAAAAATCAAATTTTGCAATAATTTATGCAAAACCAAGCCCTCTTTCTTTTCAAGATGCTAAGCAGGTGGCAACCATATTTATGAACTGAACAAGAGTGTCACACGTAGAACGATGTCTGCCAGTAGTTGTGCAGCCTTGGACAAATCTCTGTCCCCATCTATAAAATGGGCATTCCCTCCCAGGGCCACCTTGAGGACTAATTAAGGTAATATGTGTAAAGCATTTAGCATGGGGCCTGGTGTGTGTCAAGGCCTGTTGGATTTGTTCATTCATGTATTTGTTCCTTTGCAGGATGAAGGCCATGTGCCACATGCGGTGTGTGGAATTAATTAAACTTTTCAGTTTATATTCAGAAAGAAGATTTTAAAAATGACTTTATAATTTATCAACTTGTTTCTCTTTGCTGACTTCTGAGCTGTTTGTGGAAGTGAGATTTAAATGGTAGAACAAACTTTTAAATTAAAAAAATTTAACCACATTACTCTTTCCTTCTTTCTTCTTCCCTGACTCTTCTACCTCTTACCCTGTGAAAGGAGTAGAAAAGTTGCTTTAAAAAAGAAGCACAAGTGTCAGCGCAAGGAAGAGGGACGGACACAGCGCTGGTGCAGGAGGGCCCGGAGCTGGAGGCCGCCCAGGTCTCTGGATGGATGGGGCACCGGTGCTACCACCTATCTGGTAATAGGAGCCACTCTGCTCAAATGGAAGGGTGCAGTCACCAGTGACGCTGGCCAAAGGTGTGGGTCAGTGAGTGTCACAGCTGGGAGCAAAAAGGCACACTGTCCAGAAGCCACAGAGGCCAAAGCCAGCTGATGGCCCACACCAGCTTCTGCCCTCAGCATCTTGCTGCAGTGAGGGGAGAGGGAGGGCAGAGTGGGGGCTCTTGGGGAGAGAGGGCTCTGCAACCCGCCAGCCTGGAGGGCATCCCCTGTGCCCCGGAACTCTGGGCACCACTCTCCATTGCCCCTTTGGACTGCGGGTTGATATATTATACTTCCAGCCAAAGGCAAACATCTTGAGGTTTCCCTTTAGCTGCCTTGTCCTGGGTAAATACACTGCTTCCTCCATCCTTTTTGAGTTATTAAAAAAAAAAAACAATCTCGGAATCCCCTTTGTGGCATCCCAGGTGGGGCATTACAGCTGCAAGAAGGGAGCCACTGAAGGTTGTTGAGGGCGGGGGCGGTGGTGGTGGTGGTTTCATGGTGGTGAGGCCAGAGCAGCTTGCTGGAAAAAGGAACCTGGGCTTCTCCAAAGGGAGACAGACCCGGGGACCCCTCCCACCCCAACTCAAGCCTCTCCTGCCTGTCCCCACTGCCTTGTGCTTACTGGCTGTGCAGGCCAAGCTTGGAATCCCGCATGCTTCCAGGTAACAGACAGGCTGTTTAGAAAAAAGGGATGAAAGAAAAGGATGGTGACTGGAGAGGTGCAATGCAGGGGAGGAGGAGGAGAGGGGGGCAGTCGAAGGGCCAGGAGGGTGGACAGGTGAGGAAGTGGGAGAAGAAAGGAAAGTGGGGAGCCTACCTGGGAAGCTGCCCTTCTCCCCAGACCCCGGCTGCTCTAGGCAAAGACTAACCATGAATACCGGTGGCAGTGATGACGTGGCTACGTAGTGAGTCTCAGCCAGCAGAGCATCTTCACGGGTGGCATCTGATTCACTCTTCACAGTGGCTTCTAGGAGAGTCACTTTCTCCTCATTTTACAGATGAGGAAATTGAGGCCCGTGGGGTCATGTGGCTGGGGTGGAGCTGGGATGCCTTCTAGGCTGGCTCTAAAATGCATGGAGAAAATAGGTGAATTACAAAGCACTAGAAATTGTAGGGTTCACCTTTTTTTTAAAAAAAAAACCAGCTTTATTGAGATATAATTTACTTTCCATAATGGTTACCCATTTGCAGCATACAACCAATGGTTTTTGATATATTGACAACCAATATACCTGGTATGTTGGACGACGACCACCTCAATCTAATCTGAGAGCAGGTGCATCATCCCCCAAAGACACCACGTGCCCCTGCGCTCTTACTCACCTGTCCCTCCACCCTTTCCCCCGCCCCTGGCAGCCACTAGTCTACTTTCTGTCTGTGTGGATTTGCCTGTTCTGGACATTTCGGATAAATGGAATCATCCAGCGCACGGCCTCCTGTGTCTGGATCCTGTCCCTCAACGTCGTGTTCCAAGGCTCATCCACGCATCAGCACATCGTTGCTTTTCGTGGTTGAATACTGTCAATAGTGGGGCTAGACCACATTTTGTGGAAGACATTTGGCTTGTTTCCACCTTCTGGCCATCGAGGACAATGCTGCCACGGACACGGGTGTACGGGGTTTTGTGGGGATGCCTCCTCTCCTTTCGCTTGTGCAGCAGGGTTCGTCTTTAGTGGGCGCTCAAGTTGAGGGTGGGTCTTAGGTGTTTGAGCTCCCTGGGTTCAGACCCAGGAGAGACCTTGGCCTTTCCAAGAAGATTTCTCTGGCATTTTTGCACCTCCTGCTGTTCTCTCTCTCTCTCTCTCCCTTCTACCCCCGTCTCTTTTCCACCTTTTTCCTACTTCTCCCCAGTGAGGTCCTAAAGTCTGGAACCATAAGCATCTATGCATAAGAAAGCATCTATTGCTATGACACTAAGCGGCTGACAGGTTGACACAATGTCCTAGTCAGCGACTGATAGGTCATCACACCAGGAAAATCGAGGTGTACCGGGGGTGAGGGTGGGTTTGGGGGTGGGGAGGACATTCCCAGCAACGCTGGCACAAGCCTGTGGGTTATGTCAGCTCTGATGTCACCGGATCAGCCCGCACTTCTAGCATCCCAGAAGGAACCTGGGGCTTCAACCTGTAAGAAGAGAAAATAATCTTAGATATGTTTTTGGACTTTTTTCCCCTCCTTTCTCCCAAGGCTTCCAGGTCGGGCCCACAGAGCTCCGGGCCAGCTGCGTCCACCACGGACCCCTCCGTCCGGAGCAGAGGCTCCCATGGGCCTCTGGTTTCCTCCTCCACCCCAGCCCTGTCTGCCCCAGAGCAGGCAGTAAGGAGCCGGGCCGCAGGCCTCAAGAAGCTAAAGAAATCCTAAACCTCAGTGCATTTAGGAGCTCAGTCTCCTTCTCCCCTGTGGCGTTTCCTACGGGGGGGATTAGGGGGTACCTCGGCCTCCTCTTTTGCCAAAGGGGAGGTTGGAGTACCTCACCCCTCACGGAGTCAGTGAAGGGCTGGGGCAAACCTACCGCCTGCCCCCCGGCTTGCCAGCTCCGGGGCTTCGGTTCCGAGCGGGCACGGCCCCTGCTTGCTCCAGGACGAGTGGCCACGCCCGCAGGAAGCAGTAAGCCGGCACGGTGCGACGGCCAACAGCGGAAGAGCAGGAAGGAAGAAACCCGGAAAGTGTCCCTCCAGAGCCAGGAAACTTCGAGGGAAGATGGAGAGCTCCAGCCGAAACTTGACCGGCGGGGTCTACGGGTGTGTTCGTCACGTACTGCCAGGTAACAAATGGCCCTGACGCTTAAACAGCGTGCGTCTGCCTCCTGCGGCTTCTGCCCCTTGGTGCTCACGCGAGGCGGCTGCCTCTCAGAGAGAAAGTGAGCCTAAGGCGGAAGGCGCGCTCCTTTATAGCCTACTCCTCTGCCCTTACTCTGCCTCGTGCGATTGGTCCCGGCCGCTCCTGAAACACTGTGGCAGTGGGCTGCACGAGGACGTCAATGAATGGGGAGGGCAGGCTCACTGGGGCTCTCTTGGAGGCTGGCTGCACTCCAGGCTGGTGGAACGACAGAACATTCCAGGGGGAGGAAGTGCATACCCCACACAGGTGTAAAGAGCGTGGCAGGTGGGAGGAAGAGCCAGCAGCTGGGTCTGTAGTCCCACCTGACACTTTTAGACTCAATTTCACTTTTAGGTTTGATTGAGTTTTGTCTGTTGTGGGGTCAGGGTTAAGGTTTATTTATGTCCAGATAGATATCTAATTAAACTAGCACCATTGCAGAGAGGAGTAGCCTTTCCCCACAGCATTAGAGTGGTAACTCAGTCACACACCGGGTGAATGTGTAGGTGTAGGTCTGTTTCTGGGCTTTTTTAAAAAATAAATTTTGCCATTTGTATTTGAGGTTTACGGTGTGATGTAACAGGATACATATAGATAGTAAATTGGTCACGATGGTGAAGCAGATTAGCATGCCTAGCTGGGTGCCATAGTGGCCGACTGTAGTCCCAGCTACTCAGGAGGCTGAGCCGGGAGGATGGCGTGAGCCCAGGAGTTTGAGTCCAGCCTGGGCAACTCGGTCTCAAACAAAACAAAACATATCATTATCTTACATATTTACTTTTGTTTTTGACAAGAGCTGCTGAAATCTGTTTATTTAACAACATCTTTGTTTCTGGACTGTCTATTCCATTCCATTGGTCTATTTTCCAGTCCTTGTCCCAGAGCCGTTACTGTAGTCACATACTAACTGTCGATGTCTGGCTAAGTTTTCCAGCTCATTCCTCCTTTATGGTTGCCTTGGCTATTCTTAGCCCTTTGGTTTCCATATTCATTTCAGAAGCAGTTTGCACACGCATGCACACGCACACAATGCTGGGATTTTTAATGGGATCGCGTTGGATCCATAGATCAATGTGGGGAGAATTGGCACCTTTACACACAGAGTCACTCAATCTGCCGATTCGTAGACATGGTATATATAGCTCTCTATTTATTTAGGTTTTCTTTAGTTTCATTGCAGTTGTGTTTGTGTGTGTGTTTGTGCATCTTTTTATTAGATTTCTTTCTACGCATTTGATCTTTTGATGTCATCATAAATAGCATCATTTATACATTTCATCTTTTTTTGACCAATATTTTGAATTGGGAGCTGGTGGTGGAAAGAATCAGAGATGGCGGGAAGTTCCGTCTAGTGTAGGGCTGGCTGGGGTGTCCAGCTGGGTTCAGGGGCTGTAACATCTGTGGTGCCCGTCATAAGGTCACGGGCTCCAGTGACAGGCTCTGAGCCACAGCAGTTTTGCTGTAGGGTCTGGTGTGCGAGAAGGAGGCGATATGGCCTCCTCATGAGACAAGATCTGGGGTATGATTTGGTTGTGATTCATGCTGTCTCATCTCCATCGTTTCTGCCTATTTTGTGCATCTGGTTTTCCTTTTCTGCTTAAATCCACCAGCGTTGGTTTTTGTTGCTGGCAACCAAAAAGCAGGATGAGAAAAGCACCAGGGCTGAGTACATTTGCAAGTTGTGTGGAGACCTACTACATCCTGCCAAATATTATATTTGCCAGTGGTGTTCTAGAAACAATCTCATACCCAGGAAGAGGGGAATGGTAAATTATGACATATTCATAGTATGGAAAAACATTAAGTGAAAATGCAAGATACAAACAGCATTAGCTCAACAAAAGAAATACATGGCTAGTTTGAGGGACATATGACAAAATGGTAGGAGCTGAGACTTTGGGGTGATATGAGTGATTTCTCCCCCTTTTCTATTCCCTGTTATGTACTTTCCATATATTGTATTCTATTATGAACAGATTTTACTTTTATAACGAGAAAAAAGGTCAGAGAATCAAGAATCAAAGAACCTTGAAGGCAGCTAGCCCTACAGAGTCCCCCATCCCTTGGACTCCTACCAGAGGCATTACAGAGACAGAATGGCATGGGGAAGGTGCTGCTGGGGGAGGAGGTTTTGTGTGGCAGGCATTGCTCAGAGTCCTTTGGTAGCTTTGATCTTCCCCTTCTTCCATAGACTATCCCACTGGGTACCTACTACTCAGCTGAAGACTACATTTCCCAGCCTCCCTTGCAGCAGGGGCTGGCCATGTGACTAAGTCCCAGCCAATGGGCTGTGAGTACAAGTGCTGAGTGCAGTTTGTGGGTTAGGGCATTAAAAGGCAGAGGCACACATGCCCCTACTCCTTTCCCTCTTCCTGATGTAGCACAAACATGGCAGTGAGCCATCTTGAGCTATGTGGAGGAGGAATATTAGAGCTGTATGGGCCCTTTACAAAATTGTGGAGTAATGCCACCATAGAAGTCTTGTACATAAGAGAGAAAAATAGACTTATACCTTGTTTAAGCCATTTTGTGTTATTGATGTTGGCAGTGGGGAAGGTTTCCTTAAAGATAGGCAGAGATTTGCAAGGGCAAGAGGCTTGAAGAAGGGGACGCTGTAGAGGAGAGGAGGAGACTTGCAATTGCCCAACTGGGTTTTAGGGCACAGGGATAAGGAGACCCTGGGAAGGGCTGAATTTCCTGTGGTGCCTCCTGAGATGATGGGCAGCACCCCAAGTTACGTGGTTTAACCCTTTCCCTCCTACTCTGTGATTCCTTTAGGTCTCCCAGCCCTCAGTGAGGCCTGGTCTCTGCAAACCACATTGGGTTGTGGTGTCCTGCAGAATTCTGAGTAAGAGCAGAGAAGGGACAGAGATATGGTCAATGGCAAAGTGATAATAGCCCCTAGTGTGGTTGGGATTTGCAGGGAGAAGCAGGGGTCTGAGAGCAGAGCTGCCAGGGGATAAATCAGCTTTGCTGCAAAGCGAAGGAAGCTGGAGGGGGAATGGGGTCACAGGAGGGTTTTTATTTTCTTTTCAATGGGAGAAATAGCAGCGTGCATGTTTGCTGATGGGAACAGTCCAGTAGAAAGGGGAAGTGTTGATGCAGCATAGAAGTGTCCATTGCGAAGTCCGTGAGGAGGCTGGGGGTGCGGGGGGGGGGGCTGGCCTGGTGCACAAGTGGAGGGACCAGCCCTGGCTGGGAGCATGGACAGTTTGTCTGTGTTAACAGCAGGGGCAGTAGAGCCTGTGGTCATAAATGCAAGAACCTGGGAGCTTATGGGAGCGTGGGGTCTACGTGAGGCCAGAGCACCGAGATGAAGAGAAAAGTCCTAGCGATAACGGATGAAATAGGACCCAGAATTAGAAATGACAGCAGCAAGGACAAAGCAGTCCAACAAGTGTTGATAAAAGAGGAGATATAAAAGTGGGAGGATTGTTATTTTGCACTTTTTATATCTTCTATTTTTCAATGATGTATTTTTTATCAGCAGAAAAAAGTTGAAAATAAGGTCTAATTTTAAACGTTGTAGTAGACAGTCTCTACGATGGGCCCCAGTGGGCCTGTGTCCTGTGTAATCCCGACCCCTGGAGTGGGGGCAGGACTGTGACTCTTCTAACAAAAAGTGATGAGATGACATCCCTCCTGAGACGAGGTTATGGCAGGACTGGAAGACTGTGATGTCTGCCTTTCTGGCCCTCTCGATGCCCTTGTCTCTGGAGAAGCAGCTGCTATGTTGTGAGTTTTCCCGTGCAGGGGTCCACATGGCAAGAAACTGATGTCTCCAGCCAACAGGTGCTGCGGCCTGCCAATGGCCGTGCAGATGAGCCTGAGAGTCAGTCCTGGAGATGGCTGCAGGCCCGGAGACACCGTGGTTGCAGCCTGTGAGCGACCCTGAGCCAGAGGACCTGGCTACGCCCTGCCTTGATTCTGGACTCATGTCAACAACGTGATAATAAGTGGATGTTGCTTTAAATGACTACAGTTGGGATAATTTGTTACTGTAGCAATAGATAGCTAATACAAAAGGAGAGACATGTTTGTAGTTCAGGATTCCATCCTTGCATGTATGGGTCCGTCCTCCTCCCTGCCCGGTTTCTATGGCGGATCACAGCCCCTCACGCCAGGCAGCCGCCTGGCTCCATTCTCAGCTCTGCCTCTTGCTGGCTATGTGGCCTTGGGCGGGTCACTTTCTCCATGTGCCTCATTTTACTTCTTTGTCTAGAGAAGGCGCTAATAATGGGAAGACTTCATAAGTCAGAGTCTGTAAAGCGCCGCCCGACCCAGTGCTGGGCACACGGCAGGTGCTGAATCCGGTGTTTGCTGTTATAATCGCCCCTTGGCCCAGAGTCGGGGCTATGAAACTGCTTTGTGCACCTGCTCCCCTTTCCTCTTCCTCACCTACAGGCCACACCTGAGCACTTGCAAGCCACACCTGAGGACTTGTCTCACGATGCCTCTCTGTGCTCAGGCACCCTCTGTGGCTCCCCAGGGTCTCCTGAAGACGTTCTAAAATCATTACCCAAGTTCCAAGACTCTCTTCACCCAAGTCAAATTCTCCTCCCTACATAAAACTCCTGCTCAAGCCCCTACGGGGCCGTCACTGCCCCTTTCCTGCCCTTGGCTCTTGGCTGCAGGTGCACGGTTCCCCTGCCCCACGCGCATGGCACCCTGGCCTCCAGCACCCGACACGACTGCAGTCCAGCCCCTTCACAGCCTCGGCTCTGCGGTCAGCTGTGCACGGTACTCCCGCTGCTGCCAGCTTGTCTTGGGTAAGAGTGGTTTTCTCTAGAGCCTGTGGCCACCCTCCCCTCCCACAGCTATCCCCGTCTCTCCTGGGGCCCAGGAGTGGGAGTGATCCCGAGAGGCCGGCAGCTCTTCTTTTTGGAGAAGGTGGGACCAGCTCTGAGTTTTGAAGTGGACACCTCATGCAGGGAGGTAGAGGGTGTGTCTGCAAAGGCAGCTCGTTCGGAGCCATGGAAACACAGAGAGATTGTGGCCTTGAACTCAGCCCCCCACCCGAGAAGGTGCCCCATCTCTCGCACCAGGGTGGGTGACAGCCAGGCCCCCAGGAAGACCTGGCCCCGGCTCGGCCCAGTGGGCAGCTCCCCCACCAGCTGCATTTCGTTGTTGCTGCCCCTGTGGTTCTTTCTGCCGTAGAACCCTGACTCGAAATACGCAAAACCTCCTCAAAAGAACATGAAAAGGAAAATTAGAGGGAGACCGCCGAGGTACTTTGCAAAATTGGAAAAATCAGCGCACTCCCTGTTGCAGGGTTCGTGGGCACATCCACTCGACTCTGATTAAGAGGAGCTGGTGTTTGTGGGGGCGTTCAGCAAGAGGCCTCTGATTGGGAGACAATTTTGTGGCTTTAGCCTGTAATTTGGATGCCAGGGATCAGGCAGCGTTAATGTGATAACCTTGCAAACCTCTGCTTGTGACCAGACGTAACGGACGGCCACCACTAGCAGTCATCAAAGCCAGCGCGGGGGACGCGCGGCTCCTGAGGCTGGCGCAGGCCGGGAAGGCTGAGTCTTCAAAGGCAGTTGAGTTGAGCCCTGTCACGGCTGGCTTCGGGAATTTGGAAGTAAAAGTCGTTGGTCTTGTTTATCATCTAGTTCTAAATGCACTCTGCTATGGAGTTTCATTTTTGTTAGGTGTTGGTGTTGGATATTATCCATTCCTAGACTGGAGGCGTTTTGGGGCAAGAGAGGAGACACAGGGATCCCACCCCGGGGTCTTGCACACTGCAGGGGCTTTGCATAGAGATGCTGGACCGTGGAACAGAGGAACGGATGTGTTAAAAGACATGTTCTGGGCTCGAAGAGGGTCGGCCATTTGAGTAGAACATTTGCCGCAAGAAATCTTCCTGGTGGTCAGAGTCGTTTGAACGTCCCCAAGAACCAGGAACATATAGGTTCCTTTTGACTAGTGACCACTTTGTGCATTTCTCTTGGTTCCTAAATCACCAAGATCAGAAGACGACTGAGAAGACAGAGAAACTCTGTGTTTCCAATGTGGATACTTGGGAGGGAGGGGCTGGAAGTGGCAGGACGCGGTCAGGGAGGGCAGGGTGGGCTGGGGGTGGGTCAGTGTCCACAGCGGTGGGTCCTTCCCTCTCTCTGTCCCTGCAGGGTCCCCCTGGGCCTGCATTCCCCATGTTGTCCTCACGAACATGTCTGCACATTGGAGCCCATGTAGTCTTTGAGGCTCTGGTTTTGTGTTGATATTTCTTTGGTTCGGCTCCTCCCAGCCCACCGTGACCCACGTGGGCTGCATTCCCACTTCCTCTCTGTTGGGCTGGGAGAAGATTGGAAGTCTTCAAACAGGAATGCTTACTAGGAAATTGAAGGCCAACAAACCAACACAATATAAGAGTGAATAAGACATGAATGAGTTTATGTGGTGCAAATGCCTGATCCTAACCTTAACTAAGATCTAATCGGGGTCAGTTAGCTGAGCTGACATCATTGATGGGGAACCATACTCGGGTTCTTCCCCTTTCTAAAGGTTAGCAGAGATACGCAAACATCCAGTGCTAAGTATATTTTCCGGTTTGGCATGTGATCTTTGATAACATCTCTGGGCTGGATGATAATGGAGTCCGGTGGATTTTTCTCATTAAACAGGGACCACTGAGCAATAGCAATCAAGGAAATGGGTCTCTAGGAGAAAGCCACAGGGCTCTGTTCTTGTTCAGCTCCTTGCTTGATGACTTCAATATGAAGTCTAAAAAGTCTGCTTATCTAACTGGCAAATGAGAGGAAACTTACACTCAAAGGACTGTCACCAAACACAGATGATTTGGATAAACTTTCCTGTGCTGGGGGCATCCAGGTTGTTGAAAAGTTTTCACTTTTACCAATTGCATCTTTGTACAAAATACTTTTCTTAGTCTCAATCTGATTGCCAGCAGCCTAGGACCCTGTGAGTTGTTAATAAAATTACCATTACAAGATTCTGAAGTCAAATTAATTGGGTAAATACTACATGCTTTTGGTGATTCACAACACACATTAGCATGTAAAAGGCACTGACAAGTCCTGCAATATTAAAACGTGCTTATTTGCAATCAGACTATTAATCAGACTATTAATAGATATTTCTGTTAATATCTTTTGGAAGTGTTCCGGAAATACTGCTTGGGAAACACTGTCCCAGAATACATTTTCCCGAGTGACATAAAAGAGTATAAATAGTTTTGTCTATTTTCCTCAATAAGACAAAAAGGGCTGTCAGAATACTCTCACCGAATTGTGGCAGGCACCTCCAGCAATGTGGAAACGTTCCCTTGGCCCCCACAACATAGGGTCTTATTTTGTTTCTTTCAGCTGGTTAACAGGTGTCTAATAATACTTTGGTATCGTTTTGAGTTTTATTTCTTTAATTGCTAGTGAAGCTTTGCAGTTTTCCAGGTGATGAGTTGTTACCTAAATTTTCTGGCATAGAAATCGTATTTCTTCTTCTCTGATCACTTATTAACCTGAACTGCATATTGTGCTTGTGTATTTTATAGCTATACTGCATGTATGTGGAGAGTTACCTTTTTATTTATTTTGATTACACATTTCCCGGTGCTGCTGCTGTTGCGTTTTATCATGCGTAGGATTTTGTAAGAGGTGTGCAATTTTTTTAAACATATTCAAGCCCCTCCGTCTTGTCTCCGAGGAGATGTTTCCGTTTCTTTAGTCAGAATTGTCTCCCTTACCCGGATGAGAAAGGTGCTGTTCTATTTTCTTCCAGCTTGTTAAAATCATTCTGAAAAAAATAAAAAGTTTGTTTTCTCATCACATAAACAAAAAGAGGCGGCTCGGCCAGGTGACGGGTGTGTCAACTGGCCCATTGTTGCAGTCATCCCGCAATGTACGCGGGCGTCGAAACACCACATCGTACTCCGCCAATATGCACAGCTTTTATTTGTCAATTATGCCTCAACAGTCTAAGTAAAATTTTCTAAGTAAAACTTTAAAAGAATGTGGTAAATACTATTAAGATAATAGTATTTTGAATGTTTATGCTTCTTTTTTACATTAATCTGGTATCTGACAGGTGCTGAGCTCTCTCCGGGAGCCGCCCTGCCTGTTGGTTTACCTGGGCTCAAGCTCATCACCTTGCCAAGGAGTATCGTCCCTGCTGTCATCCCTGTTTAACAGAGGGGACTCCAGAGGACAGAGAAAAGCGTGGTGCCCCGGAACATGTTGGGGGAGTGTTCGCCCTGTGGTTTTATGGGTTTGCTGTGTGTAGGTTCCTATGATAGTTTGAACCTGCTTCTGGCTGACTTTTCTACTTCCAAATCCTAAACCACGCAATTTAGTGACTGTGGCTTTATAATGTTCTTAAGGCTAACGAGGTGAGCCGAACGCGGTCGTCCCCTGTTATGTGTGGGGCACACGTTCCGAGACCCGCAGGGGAGGGATGCTGGAGGCCACCGACAGTGCTGAATCCTATGTGAGTTTCCTATACATACCTGCCGTGATAACGTTCAATTGACAAATTAGGCACAGTAAGAGATCAACAGCAGTAGCTAATAATAAAACGGAAGAATAACAATATGCTGTAATAAACGTGATATGAATGTGGGCGCTCTCTCAAAGTATCTTAATATTTTCAGATCTTGGTTGACTCAGGTAACTGGAGCCAAGAAGACCAACACCTTGGGTGAAGGGGGACTTATGTGTCATCATCTCAACACGCACCACGCACACACATGCACAGATACACGCACGCACACACGTGCGTACACACGCACTTCCCCCTTTTATGGTGCTTTCTTTTTACTTCTTCAAGGGGAATTTTAGAATTTCACAATCAATTTATCATATTCCTAAAAGTATCAACAAAAAAAATCTTTTGGCCCTTTACTAAATTTGATGGTTTGCAGGAATAAAAGGCCCGGATTTGTACCATTTGCTGATTTCTGTGGTGTAAATACTGTGACCAATTTCAAGCTATCTGTGATTTAACAAATGGTTGGAAGTTTTTCTGAATATTTAACCGTCGTCTCTCACCTGGCGGGGCCCAGCTGTGAGTCCTCGTGTGCTTCTCCCAGGAAGCAGGGCACGCTCTGTTTTTTATTTACCTTCCTTGATTTCTTCTCTTAGGGTCTCATAAGGGCCTTTGAATAAGTGTTTTGTGTCCCCAAGTAAATGGACACTCAATTATTTGATTTCTTATTGCTCTTGAAGTCTCTTTTATTTTACGTGCGTTTCCTAGTTGCATGATGTTCATGGAAGACAGAGCCGGCTAAATTGTTCTCTTATGGCCCCCGTCTTCTGGAAATAATTTCCTCATACTTCGGTTGCTTTGCTAGGTTTACAGTCACGACTACAGCAGAGCTGATGGTTTCACGTCTTCAATATTTTTATGTTATTGCTTCTTCTTATTAGATAGCCTTCACCAATATTTCTAGTTTTACGTTAAAGTAGGAGTCGTAACTGAACAAGGGGCAGCGCGTCAGGATGGTCCGGATTTTAATGAGAACGAATTCGTATTCCTTAAGCAATATTGGCCCTTGGTTTTAAATCCATAGTCTTTATAATATGGACAATAAAATCTGTCATACACATTTTTAAAAATTTTTTTTAGCTGGTAAAATGATATACATATATGTATTATTTTATTTCAGAGTATTAAGGGGGTACAAACATTTTGGTTACGTGTAATGCCTCTGCCTCACCCAAGCCAGGGCTACAGCTTGCCCTTCCCCCATACAGTGCTCTCTGCACCCATTAGTTGTGAGTTTACCCCCCACCCCCCACCTGACCGGCACCCAGTGAGTTTTACTAGCACGTGAGCACCTTGGTGGTGATTGGTTAGTACCGATTCGATGGTGAGTACATGCGGTGCTTGTTTTTCCATCCTTGTGATACCTCACTTCAAAGGATGGGCTAAAGTTCCATCCAGGATAACATAAGAGGTGCTGTCACCGTTGTTTTTCATAGTTGAGTAGTATTCCATGGTATACATAGACCACATTTTATTAATCTACTCGTGTGTCATACACATTTTTAGATAGTGAATCTTTTTTTTTTTTCTTTTTTTTTTTTTTTGAGACAGAGTCTCACTCTGTTGCCCGGGCTGTAGAGTGCCGTGGCGTCAGCCTAGCTCACAGCAAACTCAAACTCCTGGGCTCAAGCAATCCTTCTGCCTCAGCCTCCCGAGTAGCTGGGACTACAGGCATGCGCCACCATGCCCGGCTAATTTTTTACATATATTTTTAGTTGTCCAATTAATTTCTTTCTATTTTATAGTAGAGAGGGGGTCTCGCTCTTACTCAGGCTGGTCTTGAACTCCTGACCTTGAGCTATCCACCCGCCTCGGCCTCCCAGAGTGCTAGGATTACAGGCGTGAGCCACCGCGCCCGGCCGATAGTGAATTTTTTTAAAATGCCTCCTTGATATTTATTGAGGTAGATGACCTCTTACGATTTCTCATGCCAATATTATAAATCATGTAAATAATTTTCCTGCTTGAATGCCACCAATGTATTCTTGGGATAAATCTTTCTTGGTTCCTAAAGACACTTTTTTTTTTTTTAAGTGGGAAGAGTCTCTGCTTGTATTTGGAATTTTTAAAATAAACTTTTTGCTTTGGAATAATTTTAGGTAGTACAGGGGACTGCCATATACCCCTCACCCAGGTTCTCCTATTGTTAACATCTTACCTGGCCGCAGCACATTTGTCAAAGCTAAGAGACTGACATTGGTCTATTGCTGTTCATTAAATGCCAAACTTCCATGAACTTGCTAGTTTTCCTAGTTGTGTTTGGATTTCCGAGTCTGTGTTCACGATACAAACTAGCCTGTCAGTTTTCACTGTTCTCCGTTTGACTCGAAACTCTATTTGTATCATGCCCCTATGGTGTCTC
This sequence comes from Lepilemur ruficaudatus, assembly GCA_963574885.1. Taxonomy (NCBI): domain Eukaryota; kingdom Metazoa; phylum Chordata; class Mammalia; order Primates; family Lepilemuridae; genus Lepilemur; species Lepilemur ruficaudatus. The sequence goes on along the minus strand of CAUYRT010032356.1, from coordinate 46,835 downwards.
CTATTTTTGTTTATTTTTATAATAGTTGGTTTAATGGAAAGATTGTTTCTTGAAGTATACGAATTTTCCATGATTTGGGCAAGGCTGAAAAACATACGGGGAAGGTTAATATATTGTGACAATAATCTGCGTTCTTGATGTTCTGGAAGAGTCCAAAGAAAATGGAAGCTATTTTTCCCTCCCGCACTTCTTCCAGAGGGTCAGCAAGTCCTTGGGGTGAGAGGACCAGGCCTTCTCTGGCCTCCAGGGAAGGCTTAAGCACTCTTGTTCTTTTAAGGAAAGGGTTGAAATTTCTCTAGGCACAGAGGAGGCTCCAGGGTTTGCAGTGGGGCCGGGGAAGAGAGGCCAGAACTAAATGTGGCTGGACCTGGGGGGCAAGCTGGTCCTTCAGGAAAGGGGACGTGTTCTTAGAGCAGGGGGGGAGCCTTGCTTTACTCCCCAACGGCACCCAGAAGAGCGGCGGGTCCCTGAGAGGTGGGCGGGAGAAGGGAGTGTCGTGGAGCTTTCATGTCAAGGGATCCCAGAGCTCACACCTGGAATGGCTGGGTGGGGCAACCCAGATGGACCAGAGACCGGTGGCCTCTCGCCCACCCCAGAATTTTGTAGACCCCTGGATTCCTGCACGGCTCGGGGAGTGCTAACTTACGTTGCTCCAGGATTGTCTTGGAGCCCAGCCTTTCTTGCGTGGACGTGTACTGATGCACGTCCTGATGATCGCATTCAGCTCAGGGCTTTACACCCCATCTCGACACCGACCACCTGCCCCTAGGTGGGTGTTGCCCACCTGGACACCTCCTCCGATCCCCACGTTCCTCTATGGTGCACCTGCCTCAGCCACCCCGAACACAATGCAGACTTCACGTTCCCGAGACGTTTTAAATGTGTCCACAGCTGGACCCCAGTCTCCTCCCTGCGCGGCCTCCCCACTTCAGCAGATGGAAGCCCCACGTCTCCGGCTGCTCAAGCCATAGCCTAGCAGTCATCCTTGGCTCAGTGCTCACACCACACAACCAGTCCGTCAGCACATCCTCCCAGCTTCATCTTCAAGACAAACCGGGACCCTGGCTGTGTCTCCACCTCTCTTCTGCTGTCCTTGTCTGAGCTGCCGTCCTTGCACACCGGGATTATCATAATGGTCACCTGCTGGCCCCTCTGCCTCTGCCCCCATAAAAACTCCAATTTCAGTGGCTGGAAAGGACAAAGGCTTCTCTGCCCTTCATGCTAAGTGCCCACCGTGTGCCGGGGCTCAGGGCCCAGGCAGCAGCCGGTCATCACGTCAGAGGGAAGAGAGGGTGCGGCTAAGCGTGCACTGGCTCTTAAGGTGTCTACGCGAAGGACACCACCCTTGCTGACATTTCACTGGCCTTCAGGTGGGAAGGACAGCGTGATCTATCATGTGTCTGGAAGGAGACAGGGCCGGGATGTCTGTGGCTGGTCCCAATGCCCCGTCAGCCCCTTAGGGCAGTTCCCCATTTTGCTCAGAGGAAAGCCGTCGTCCTTTCCAGGCCTCCTGAGGCCCTGGGCCATCTTCCCCTCCCTAGGCTCCTCTCCTCCCTCCCCTGACCTCCCCCTTGCACTTTCCCCCTTGCTCACTCTGCTGGAGCCCCAGTGGCTTCTGGCTGGGCCTCTGGTACATCAGACACTCTTGCCTCTGGGCTTTTGCACTGGCTGTTCCCTTGGCCCAGAAGGCTGTACCCCCAGCTAGCTGCACAACTGGCTCCCTCGTGGACTTTGACTTTTCGGAGGCTGTGTTCTCAGTGTGACTGTCCCTGACCACCCTGATGCAGCAGGGCACCCCCTGCCCAGCATGCCCCACCCCTCTTGCTGCTCTGTGATCTGCATTGCTTCCCAACGTACTTCATGACTTGCCCATTTGTGCTGTTTCTTGTCTAAATCCTCCCACTGGAACTCGAGCTCTGGAAGGCAGGGCCTGGGCCTGGGCCCCCTTCGCCACCTCTGCACCACGCAGCCCCTGGCTCATAGAAGCGGCTCTCTGCCTGTTGGCGGGATGGACCAATGCATCGCGCACTTAGGATGAGCTGAGTGTCTCACCGAGTGTTTTGTATGTGTTGTCAAGACGGCCCCTTCCCGTGGACGTTATTCCTGAGACTGAATCTCTTACCTCTTTGGGTTCAAAATTGGGTCCTCAGTGGGATTGTTAGTGGGCAGCGGGGGAGTTGCAAAAGAGCTCGCAGAGAGAGTTGGGAGGTGAGGAGGGAAAATCGGCCGGGCCCCACAGCCTGGGTCTAGCTCTGCTGGCCCTGCTGGGCGGCAGGATGTGCCAGAGGCACTGAAGTCAGAGAGCTGTGTGATTAGAGAGACAGACCAGGACAAGGACAGGACGATGAGAGTGGGGAAGGCAGGTCCAGGGGCCTCTGCAGCCAGCGCTCAGCACTCAGAGCCCAGGCAGTGACTCTGTGCTTTGACAATGTATTTCAGACCTTGGAGATGCCTCTGACTTGTCTGCCAAAGGCACCAGGAGGGAATAAACCCACTAATATTAGCATCTAGGGAGCAAGAGTGGAGACCCCAATGTCCGGTTTATCTGTGTCTCAGGGCAGAACGAGGAGGCCCTGAGCCCTGTTCGCAGGACCCTCCGACACCAGGACTTCTGGTCCTACCTCCCTCGCTTCGGCATCGAGGGCCCTTTGCAAACTCACCTGGGGCTTATGCCGAGGCCGAAGACAGAAGATAGGCGAAGCTTCTGCCTCCCGTGGGGCCGCCTGTTGGGGCAGGCTGGAGGCGCCGGCCACTGGCCCACAGCCCAGGGAAGGTGAGGACAAGCACTTTCCCGTTGCCTTGGCTCCAAGGGTTGGGGGAGCAGGGACCCTGAGGTCCCCCCCAGGGCTAACACCCCTTAACTTCACCTCCCAGGGCCACTCCCTTGGCTGGGGCTGAGAGTCGGAGCCAGGCCATGCTGCGTGTCCACAGGCTCTTGGTCCAGAGTCCAGGCTCCCCCAGGCCACCCTGCCCCTGCATGGCCCAGCCTCCTTTGCAGTTGCCAGGTCCCCAGGCACCCAGGACGAGGATCCAGAGGTGGGAGACTGCTCAGCTATGGAGTCGGGTCGCGTCTGGGACTCCCTCCCCTGCCCCCATCCCAGGCCCAGGGCTCCTCAGGCAGGAGTTGTGCCTCTGCACGTGCTCCTGACTTACCCGCATCTGGCCACCTTTTCGCTTTGGCAATGTGCTTTTTTTTTTTGACAAAATTTACCAAATGTTTCCAGCTGGACATCTGAAAAACCCAATCCTCCTTTTCTCCTGGTTACAACAGTCCTGGTCTCATTTGCACGGTGTGGGCTGTCTTTCCCTGGAGCAGCATCTCCTGTTAGTCTCGAAGGCCCCATCGCTGTAGTCCCCTCCCTCCATCTGCATGGTTTTTGGGTTACAGTTTTTGGGTTACGGGTGTGGGAGAGCCGGGGAGATGGACCACGGAGCAATTAGCAGGCTAACGGCCTGGGTCTTCCATCAAAGACCTGCAGGATCCCTCGGGAGTTTGGTTACCATTAAATGGCTTTAACATTAAATGGCAGACTCATTAACGAATCTTGGAGTCAAATTGCAGAAGCCCCGGTAGGGAAACCGGCCTGCCCTTCTGTAAATTGGGAGATGGAGCCTCCCCCAGCGCAGGGAAAAATCATGGTTCAGGAATTGGAAATAATGTGGTTAGCAGTAATTTAGAAGGCTTTGCAGTGAGCAAAGTTTAAAAAAAGAAAAAAGAAAAGAAAAACAGGTCGTAAAAGTGTTTTAAAAACCTCAGTGGAAGTGGTTGCTTTAAAATACTACCATTGTTTCTAACTTGATTCAGTAAAATTTTTAGTAACTTTATTTTTTTTCCCCTCTCTTGTTTTTGCACTCAATAAAAACATTTAAATGACATTTTAAAACATTCCCAAATCAAGCCTTTTATCTTCACAGGGCAAATTCCACCTGCCAATTTGCAAATGGGCTTGTTTTGGTCAGCAGACCGCAGGGCAGCCTCCCCTCCACAGCGAAGTTTCCGTTTGTTGATGGGCTGCCCTGCCCGCCCCAGCCCTCGTCCTGCACTTTGGAAGAGGCACGGTCAAAATGGCTTTTATAAAGAAAACCTTGGCGGCTTTCGTAGCTTTGAGCAGTTCAAAGTAGAGAGGGAGGTCCATTCTCAGGGCCCTCCGTCCCACCTGGGACCACAGACGGGCAAGTGTGTGCCCGCTGCCCTCTCTCTTCACCCAGTGCCTCCTGCCCCATTCCCATCCCTGCTGCCCTCCTTCCACAGCGGCCCAGCACCTGCGGTCAGGCACCCCCCCCACCCCGAGAGCATCTTCCTGCATCCTGCGTGGGGCGGGGTTGGGTACCACCCTTGTCCTCCCCGCAATGAGCTTCCAGTGGGATGGGGCCTCCACCTACATCCACCGTGCACAAACCGTCACAGTCTAACAGGTGACAGCTGGCTGTGCTCCAGGGACAGAGGGAAAGGTTCAGAGCAGAGTGCAGTGTGGTTTTGGGGTGTGGGGGAGATGTCCCAGCCAATGCAGTTCGCACCTATAGGAGACTAACAGTTCCCAGGAAAGGCAGGTGGCGAGGGTGTGTGTGGGGAGATGGGAGGAGAAGAGTGACTCCATGGAGTGGGCGGGGCCAGAGTGGAGAAAGCTGGAGGGCCCACTGGGTTTTTTTTGTTTTTTTGTTTTTTTCAGACAGAGTCTTGCTCTGTTGCCCCGGCTAGAGTGCCATGATGTCAGCCTAGCTCACAGCAACCTCAAACTCCTGGGCTCAGGCGATCCATCTGCCTCAGACTCCCGAGTAGCTGGGACTACAGGCATGCGCCACCACGCCCGGCTAATTTCTTTCTATTTTTAGTAGAGACCGGGTCTCGCTCTTGCTCAGGCTGGTCTCGAACTCCCGACCTTGAGCGATCCACCCAGCCTGGCCTCCCAGAGTGCTAGGATTACAGGCTTGAGCCACTGCGCCCGGCCTGGCCCGTTGAATTTTGTTCTAGGGATGCTGAGGGCACTCCCAAGGTTCTATGCAGGGCAGACTTTTGTGGTGTAGACAGGGCTGAAGGCTGGAACCGCTGCCACGGTGGGGAGGGGCTCTGGCCCTGCAGTAGGAGGCCAGGCTCCCAGCTGGCACTGGCTGCCCCTTCCCAGCCCACCCGGGACCATCATATTCCCTTAGTGAAACACTGGCCCTCTTAAGGGACACAGCACATCCCATTGGTTGTGCGTCCTTCCCTTGAAGTGAAGATGTCTACGTGTAAAGTTGACCTCTGTTAGCGCCTGTCTAGGAAAGAGACTCAATATCCCAACACGACGACCCATGTGCCATTTTCATGATGCTAAACTAAAGCCTCTGTCAGCCACGTCACGGCTCTGTCCCAGGAACACAGCTTTCTGTCTCCATACCTTTCCAGCAGGGAAAGGAATTCCCCAAGGACCAAGAATGCAAGATGTTGATGGTCCTTTTGCCATCGCAGCCTGCAAACACGACAGCAGCCAGGCATCAGTGTCCCAACACACAGAGGCTCTAGGTCAGATATTCCTAACCGGGGGTCTGTGCACTTGGAGGGGAAGATGTTACATCTTCATCTTCACTGACCTCTGACTGCAATTTGGCACGGGAAGGCAGGCAAGGAACCACACTCATAATAGTGGGCATGTGGCTTTGTCACTAATAGAAATCGCGGATATTTTCAGATTGCATTACAGCTGTTGCAGGTTTCTCGAAATGTTCGTGCTGGTCCACCTTCAAAGTCGTGAAAGTTACTAGACCCGCCACTGGGCTTACTGTATGTGTCAGTAAAACAGGGCAGTTTCTATATTACAAACTTATGTTTGAAAAGAATATTTGGTTAACTGATTTCAGTGTAATTTGTTTCCTTTGTAATCCTGTATATTTTATGCTTTGCACACGTAAGTATTAGTCCAAGGAAGGGGACCATAGAATTTATGAGTCTGCCAGAAGGTCTAAGTTACAGAAAAGGCTCAGAGCCCCTGCCCTGGTTTTCTTCTTTTCCTCCCACTGAATGAAAGATGCAAATCTGAGCCCTGAAATCAGAAGCATCCAGATGATTCCAGATGATTCTACATGGCTGTGATACGGGGAGGATGTGGTCACAATTTCCCCCTGCCCCAGATGTCCAAACTTTTCTTATCAAAATGTATATTTTCAGTAAATAGTACAGCCAAAGAGGAAAATCCCACAGAATACAGTAGAAGAAGGAAAAAAAGCTGTGCTTACACTCTATAAAGCAGCCACTTAGAAAAAGACACCTTCCTGGCCACGGAGGCCATAGTATAGTTCCAGTGGGCTCCCGTGTGATTTCAGACTCAGATTAATCCATTGACTTAAGGGACATTTTTCCGTAAACCACTCTGAATCTCACTTTCCCCACCTGAATTATTCTTCAGATAATTTGGGGCCTGTTTGGGCTGATGGTCCCTGGATTCGCATAACAAAATTCTGGGCATGGTCTAGTACGGGATGCAGGAGCTTTGGAATGAGGCAGACTCCAGTTTGAACTTCAGAACTTCCAACGCATACCTGCATGCCTTCAGGTCTGAGTATTTTTGTTCATGAATGGGCAGCATGTCACCCAGCAATGTTAATTTCCCATCCTTAGATAAAGTACGTAGTGTTCTGGAGGGCTTGCAAGTATGAACTCACTAGTGAAGTCAGCGTCACACTTACACAGGGGTAGGACGTCACCCGCTCCTCAAATTCAAGGAACTGAAGCAAGGATGAGAATAATTCCCACCCCAAACTCTTCCACCTCACTGTCAGCCTAAACTTTGGTCCTGAATTTAAAACGTAGGCAATTGCCTTAGTTCACTGCTTCACAATTAAGATGTGACCACCATCACTGTTTATCCACTTAGCCAGCAGATGTTTATTGGTTTGAAAGGGCAGGTGTTTGGAGGCCACACAGATAACACAGCTTGAATCAGCTTTTTCCCCTCCCCTGCTTTGCTCCCCCTTCCCACACCCCTGCTCACTGCTTCTCACTTCCCAAGCAACTATTTGTAATTACGTCTTTATTTCAAAGTACTGGCTTTGCTAAGAGTATCTGGCTAAGACAATTGGGACAAGAATAGCCTCAAAAAGCAGAGGCCCAGGATGGGACCTTGATGTTGGATTGCCCACTAATCAGCCATCAATGAGGACCCCATTCATGGTGGCGTGATGATCCTGGCACACGTTGCCAAGGCCCTGGCAATGGCCACCTGTGGTTACCTGGGATGAGGTGCACAAGGAAAAGAAGGCATTGGGCTGTGCAGGGCTGGAACACTTGGAAAGCAAGGCGTGGGCTGCCTTTTGTTAAATGGCTCTGGGAGGCTTGAAAAAGAAAGTGATAGCTTTAGAGTAGCAACCTCTCAATTTAGGTCAAGCCATGGAAGCCAGGGGTTCTCAGGCAGCATTTAGAGATTTTCATTTCCTGTACTGCAGACTGTACTGAAAATCAGGCCCAGGATCTGACTGTAAGAGTAACAGAGCTTCAAAGGATGCTGAATGCACAGATCTTTGTCCATGTTAGGGTCCTGATAGGAAAGAGTGGGACTCTGAGATCCAGGATGGGGACATTTAGGTGGATAAGCCTAAAAATCCTGCACCTCCAGATTCTTCTGAACTGTCCACGTCAGCAGAAGCAACCTCCTTATCCCCTTGGTGGAGGAGAGGTCCCCCTTTGCCTAGAGATCCCACCAATCCACAAAGCCTCACTGCAGGCAGGTGTGTCATGTGGCACTTGTCCTTCTCAATACGTGTCCCCATGACCTCAGTATGTCCAAGCTGGTAGGGCTGGTGGCTAGGGTTGGCCCTCAGCACAGCCCAAGGAAGAAGTAGCTCATCCAGTGAAGAAAGCGAGAGCTGGACAGTATGTACCAGTGGGAGAACCAGGGTTCTGGTTACACTGGGGGCTTATGGGGGTCAGGTGATTCATGGAGTTCTTGCATAAGGCCACCTCACGGTGGAGCCCGTCAACCCAAAGACTCACCTTGTGGTCATTTCCCTGGTCCCTTATTGCATAATTGGAGTAGCCAGACTTTAGAGTTGCTAGACCCTTGCTTTGATTCCATGCCTTGTGGGAAGAAATGCCATTAAGTAGGAAGAGCCAAGTGGAAGCTCCTGAAACTGTCACCTTCTGGCTCAGATAGTAAATCAGAAAAAATAGTACAAGCTGGAAGGGACTGCAGAGGATTAGTACCATCACAAATAACTTCAGGTTCATAACGGTGCACCCCATGTCATTGTCATTCCATTCACCTTGCTGGTCCCTAAAACCAGATGGATCATGGTGCATCATGCTGCTGTAAATGTAACCAGGTCAACTTTACCCCCACTGCAGCTGCTGTGTCAGATGTGGTGAGTCTACTGGAGCAGATTGACTCATTCTGACATTTGGCATGTGCATATTTACCCACTTAGTTACCAGGTTAGACAAATTCATTCCTTTTTGCTGATTCTCATTTCCAATTGGTATAATTTTCCTTCAACCTGAAGAATATCCTAATAGTGTAGATCTGCTGTTGATAAATTCTCACAGGTTTTATTGGTCTGAAAATGTCTTCATTTCATGCTTTCTCCCACTCTTGTTTTTGGAGGATATTGTCACTGAACATAGAATTCTGAGTTGGTAATGCTTTTCTTTTGACACTTTAAATCTTTCCACTTTCTTCCGATTGCTATTGTTTCTGATGAGACATCAGCTGTCATCTGTGTCTTTGTTTCCCTGTATGTGATGTACCTTTGTTCCCTGGATGCTTTCATGATTGTGTCTTTATCTTTGATTTTCAGCAGTTTTACTATGATGTGCCTAGGTGTGGCTTTTCTTGGTAATTGTCCTGTTTGCGGTTCACTGAGTTATGTGGATCTGTAAGTTGATAATTTCCATCAATTTTGGGAAATCTTTTGCCTTATTTCTTCAGACTTTTTTCTGTCCTGTCATCGCTCTCTTTTCCATTGGGGACTGTGATAACACGTATGCTGGGCCATTTGATTTTGTTCTATGGATATCTGAGGATCCATTACTTTTCTCTTAATTTCTTTTTTGATCTCTTGTTTTTAGATGGGTAGCTTCTATTGATCTGTTTTCAGATCATTTCATTTGTCATTTCCAATCTTCTTTTAAGCCAATCCAGTTACTTTTTAACTTGTTTTGTGCTTTTGAGTTCTAGAATTTCCATTTGGTTCTCTTTTCACATTTCAGTGGATTCTCCATCCATTCACTTGTTAAGTTCATATTTTCCTTTAAGTCTTTGAACACATTTATAATAACAATTTTCTGCTAAGTTCAACATCTGGGCCATCTCAGGTCAGTTTCAATGGACTGCTTTTTTTCTTGAGTATGGGTCACATTTTCCTGTTGCTTTGCTTGTCTAAAATTTTTTCTATTATATTCTGGACATTGTATAAGACACAGGATAGAGATTCGGGATTCTGCTATTCACCTCTGAGTATTACTGGTTGATTCTGCTTGATTCTGACTGATAACTGGAACCTGCATGGACTTGGATCTGGTGTTTCTCATGTTGCTATAAGTTGATTTAACTCATCTTCCAAATTCTGCCTTCCAGCCATGTGAAATACTCCTTTTGAGGCTTAGTTTGTGTTAGAAATGCCGAGGGAGGAATGCACGAGGCCAAGATGAAGGAAAAGAAAGTTTATTTTAATGTCTGCATACAGACGGGCTGGGTCCAAGATGGCATAAGCCCTGAAATGGTGGGTGTCTAGGGCTTTTATAGCTGCAGTTGGGTGGGCCTTCAAAGGGGGTAGGGCCAGTTTAAAGGGCAAGTTCCCATGGAACTCCCCACCAGCCTCTGGGTTCAACCTAACAGCTTGAGGCTTTGTTAGAATCTAGAGCAGACCTTACTCTAGGTTGTAGTCCTCACTCTTAAGGCATGACTTGTATGATGTCTCTTATGCCTGGGATTCTGGGATATAAATGAAACCACGCCCTCTGGCTGAGCTGGCATCCCAACCTGTCTCAGCACTGTGTTTCCTCCCACCTCCATGGCAGCTGATCTCTGGTAATTCTTTTGCAATCCTTCCCCACACATGCACAGCCCTGCCTTTGGTCAAGGACTTGCAGGTGACCTCTGAACAATCTTCCGAGGTGCCTCTGCTTGGCACAGCTCCTTCCTCTCAGGTGCCCTGGCTCCCGGGTTCCAGCTACATTGGCAGCCTCCTTGGCTCAGTAAGAGTGCCACGCTCTGCTTTCGCGCCACCCTGTTGCACCGTAGTCAAGACATTTCCCTTAGGCAGAGAGGCAGGGTGATTGTGGGCTCACATCAGAGATTTCCTCCTCTCAGATACCACAGCCTTTGCTGCTGGCCGTTCAATGCCCTGACTCAGTTGCTTCCTATCCCACCTCCCATTTTTATAGTTGTTTATGGCCGAAAGTTACTCTGGTGCAGTTACTTCTCCACCTTAACCAAAGTGGAAGCCAGATGGCGTGCAGGTATTGGTCTAGCAAATGTGTTCTTTTCCATCCCAAGTAGAAAGGAGCATAAAAAGAATTTTTCATTAGATGGGAAGGACAGCAGCACACATTTGCAGTCTTGCTCCAGACCTACGCAAACTCTGCTTTCCTCCAAAGAGGATGCTCCACAGGCACCATATCATCTTGACATTCTGCAAGTCATGGTGGTCTGCGCAACCTTTCAGCAGAGGAGACAGACGACAGACCTTTAATAAGGCCTCGTTCTTTGAGGGTACCAGCCAACTGCTTAGTGGCAAGCTGATTACACTGAACCCCTTCTAGTCTGGAGGGGTAGCAATTGTCTTTTCTGGAACTGACATTACTCTAGATGAGTTTGTCTTCTCTGCTCACAGAGCTCTGCCAGCATCAATCAAAGGGCTGACAGAATCTGTCCCCAAGGTATTGCCACATGCCTTGGACCAAGGACGTATTTTACAACCAGGGAGATATTAATACTACATCGAGAAGATGCTCATGAGATCTACTAATTTTATGACAGATGTATATACTCCATCAGCCTGGAGCTGTTAGCCCAAGGAAATGCTGGAGCTTCTTGTTAAAGACTCTGCTAAGGTGTCAGCTTAGGGATAACACCAAGTGGAATTGAGATCCTGTCTCCCAGCGTGTGGTGCAGGCACTGAGCTAATGGCCACTGTTTGGGGCTGTGTCCTCAGTAGTTGGAATTCATGGGTTTGAGAGAAAGCCTGGAAGTGACTCCTATCGTGGTCATGCCTAGTGACCAAGTTGTGCACATTACTGGAGTTTGCAGGGTGATTCTATGTCCCGTGGAGGGTGGTAGCTGATGGCAAAGGTAGGATTGACATTTCCCCTTCTCCAGAGGAGAATCCAGGAATACTTTTGCAGGCTCCTGGGGAATGCCTTGGGTTGAGCAACCAGCGACCATAACAACAGCAGGTGCAGTAGGTGCGATGATGTACCTTTGCGTCGGCGCCCTTTCCTTTCTGGCACTGCTCACTGCCCCCTTGGATCACGCTCCTCCACGAGCGACTGGCACGTGAGCCTTCATTTCAGTCTCTGCACACTCCACACCACGCCGTTCACTTGGCAGTATTTATTGAGTTCTCACAACGTGCCAGGTAGTATTTTAGGGCTGGCATACAACAGTGAATTAAATAGACACCCTCCACTACATCATGGACACTGAGTTCTAGAGAGAGATACCGACAATGGCATGTCACTGAACGAGTAATGATACAAAGGAAATAATGTCAGGTAGGAAACTGAGGGTGACAGTGGTTCTCAGGCCAGAGGAGCAGTGAGAGCTGGGTGGCGGCATGTGTGTGGAATTCTGCGTGGGGCAAAGAGGGCAGCCAAGTGATCACCTGGGGGCCAGAGTGTCCTGGGGAGAGCAGACGGTGAGAGACTACATCAGGGAGGTGACAGTCACTTTCATCCCAGCACATTCAGTATTTAGACATAAAAAATATTCAACTTCGCATAATACTCCTGAGAAGGTGGCTGAGCGGGATTACACACGTGAGCCTGTGAACTGCAGACCACACGGGGTCACCCTGCCATCTCTTCCCCCGGGTACATGAGCCCAGCAGGAAAACTATGTTTAAAAGATGACAGATGAAAAAGCAGAACAAAACTATGTGCGTCCTGATCCCTTTATTAGAGACCAAATTTAGTTAACATAAGTTCAGTCTTTTTACTTGATTATGGTACAGAAGGATAAGTCAAAGACCAGGAACTCAAGCTCACTCTGTGGCTGTTCATTAAGAAAGACTGGAGCAATCTAGGCCAGGAGTGTGGGTACCACAGTCATCCCAAAGTGATGCCGTCGATGATGGAGAAATTAACAGGAGTCCACCGGAGAGAGCAAAGATGCATTTTTCTCTTTGGAAACTGAGTTGCTAAGGAGTATATTCAGAGTGCATGACTATTGCCTTGGGGCATGTGACATATAAGTGGCCCGTAGATGTCAAAGGGCTTTAAAAGTGTTTGAAAGCAGGTGTTGTGGACAGAGGAACTTCACAGATATCACCGTGGCCGAAAGGGACAAGTTCAGATTATGCCCACAGCGTTTTATCGCAGAAAAGAAGGCATCTGATCAGATTCTATAATAACACTCTATGCTTGTGGTCTATTTTCATCTGAGGATCTCAAAACATTTTCAAGCATTCATTAAACTTCACAATGATCCGAGGCACTGGGTATAATTAGATCCATTTCTTAGCTGGGTCATCTGAGGCCCATTAAGTTGAACAGAGTCGCTTAGGGCCTTGGATTCCGACTTTGCTGTTTTCAACTCCAGCTTGCCAAATGTCTCCAAATCAGAGAGGAACACGAACATTTAAACAATCTGCTCGGGAACCAGTCACTTAACGAATTCTTGGGCAAACCTTCAGTGGGTCTTCGCAACCGCTGTGTTATCATGTTCTTTCATCGCAGACAATTAACCCAGGTATTTTTTTTTTACATGCCTTTATGAAAAGTGGTTGTATGGAAATATTGAAAAGCAGGAGGTTGGTCCCAAGAAGCAGTGAGCAGCGCCCCTTGCCCTTGGCCTGAAATTGACTCCCGTTAATTCACCACCATCCTGCCCGAGGGTTTGAGATGGCTTTTCATCTGGAGTGACGTAAATATCCAACAAATAAGAAGACTGTTATTACAAAAGCAAGCAAACTGGGGGGAGAAAGTGTTCATTCATTCTGAATACCTGCACTCAACACTTTTGATGTCTTCTGAGAGACTTCTAAGTACGACGAGGGAGAAAAATGCACAGACGTCCTTTTAAAAGTGCAACCTGGCTGCGGCTGGCGTAGAGTCTGGCTAGAAACCCATTGTTCCCGAGGCTCCGCTCATAATCCATCCTATGATATTTGCATTTGTTTTCCCTCCTGCCTACCAGGGGCTTATGCAAAGCAGCCCTTAGTGTTCCATGGAGGGTGGGGGCAGGGAGAGTCTTGTGCGTCTGCTTCAGAAACGTTTGCTCCCGACAGCCAGAACACTCGCAGGGAATAAGCCTTGCTCGGCTGTCCGCCCTCCCTTCTTCAGAAAACAAACCGGTAGTTTCTCTGCGAAGAGGTTTGTGGGAAGCTGCTGGAAGTGCGTGATAAGAGACTAAAGTCCCTGTCTTCTGTGCCCCCCCGACAGCCCAGGGCCTCCTTCCCCGAGGGGCTGCACTGTGCTCCTCCTCCACGATCTTCCTCCTGCCTGACTCTCAAAGCGTCCAGAAACCCGGCATCGTGGATGATGGCGGCAGATTCTGACACCGGGACATGCTGTCTGCTAAATAGATAGCTCTGGTTCCGTGATATTGGACAGTTGACCTCCCAGAGCACGGACTCCCCGCAGCCTGGCCCTGGAGGGGGTCTTGGGGGGAGCCAGTCTTGCAGAACAGGATCCCTGGTGGGGAGGGAGGATTGAGATGGATCTGGGTGCTCGGTGTCACCTGTCCTCTTCTTGGTGAGGTGTGTTCAGTTGGCAGTTTCCTAGGAAGCCTTCATGGACAGAAATTTAAGTCCCCATTCTCTGTCCCCAGAGTCATTTACATGGGGCGGGTGCTGGAGACCCAAGCATGATCCTGTTCTGCGCCGCGCGCCTGTGTGTGATACCATCAGAGTCGCCCGCGAGCTCGGTCTGCCGAGGAGGGGGCAGGTGGCCTGCCCTGGGAGCTGAGGAATTCAATCCAAGCCCATTTGTACGTCGACAAACAGTGATGGACAGTTTGCTGCAGGCCCCGCGTGGAACACAGCGATGGATGAGCTGAAAGACGGTCTCTTCCAGGGCGCAGGAATGCACAGAGCTGGCGTGCGCAGTATGGATGGTGTATGTATATCAAGAGGGGCACAGGCATGTCCTGGAGAAGTGATGCATTCTGTCTTGGAGAACCCAGGAAGCCCTGAAGAATGGAACATAGTCCAGCTGGACCCTGAAGGACAAGTGCAGTGTCAGCGAGCAGAGGGTGTTAGTCTGCTCGGGCTCCGTAATGAACTGTCACAGACGTGTGGCTTAAGAAACAGACATTGATTCCCTTCCAGTCCCGGAGGCTGGAGTCCGAAATCAGGGCGTCACGGGGTCTTTCCTCCCAAGGCCTCTCTCCTTGGCTTGCAGACAGCCACCTTCTCCCTGTGTCCTCACCTGGCCGTCCCTCTGTGTGTCTGTCCCTCATCTTCCCTTCTGATGAGGACCCCAGTCAGACTGCATTAGGGCCCACCTGAGTGACCTCACTTACCTTCATTATCTTTCTAAAGACCCTATCCCAAACACAGTCATATGCTGAGATACTGGGGCTTAGGGCTTCAACATAGGGATATTTGGGGCCACGGTTAAGCCCGTAATAATGGGGAGAGAGCTCTTTCCACTGAGGGGACAGCGGCAGCAGAGCCGGCTGGACGAGAGAGGGCAGGGTCTTGTGTCAGGTTTCCTGGACACAGAAGTTGAGATGAGAGTTTGGGTCACAGATTTGTTGGGGGTGGGTAGGGAAGGGGAGCTCAGCAGGGGGTGGTTCCAGCCAGGGACTGGCCTGAGCCTGACCCCAGGACCCCACAGGGAGCCGGGGAGTGTGCCTTATATCACAGAGTTAGCCCACCCTGGAGCATGGGAGCCTGTTAGTCATTGGTCCCCACGGATGCTCTGGGCCAGTTGATGGCAATTCTCGGACAAGGAGGTAGCTGGGGGCCCTCAGCAGCCACATCAGAGGCTGGGGGTGCTCCCAGCAGCCCAGCTATGGTTGGGGGGGGGCCTCTGGGCAAGGCACAGCAGCAAACCTGGGGCCAGAATGTGGCTGCACAGCTGGGCTGACCACAGGGGCTGGAAGTGGCTGCTGGAAAATCAGTTGATCTGGAGGGACCTGAAGTTCGAGCCTGGAGTCTGAGCTCGGATGGAAGAAGAGTTTGCTCCCAACCGGGGTGGGCCAGGCCTGCCTTTTGTGCCGTCCTCATAGGCACCTGGGTCTGCCCCCGGCCAGGCTGTGCTGGCCTCCTGTGGCCTCCTCTCCCGGCCTCCTCTCCGCCTCCATGGCCTTGCCTGTGTAGGGACCCAGAAAGCGGAGTTAACAGAAAACACATGTGGACCAGTCCCTGACCCCAGAGAGCCGCTTTCCCCTCTACTCTTTGGACTCTTACGAAAAAGAGGACATTTAAATCTGATGAATAAGTCAAGATGGGTTGAATAAATAGATGGATACATGCGTCTCTCCAGAGGGCATGGCTGCCCGGCAGGGAGGCAGGCAGGTCAGCCCCGGAACAAAGGTGGCCGAGGGCACGGCCACGGCCCTGGGCAGGGGGTGCCCAGCAAGAGCTGCTCCTGCAACAGCCGGGACATGTGTCCTGCTCCTAAGAGGGACGGAGGGCGGGAGGAGCCCGGGGAGACTGAGAGCAAAGGAGGAGTGTGAACGTTGGGTGGGTTTGTTTCTGTCCCCGCCCATTGTCTGGTCCTATTGACACTTGCACCGTGAGCTCCGCCCGCGGTTGGATCGAGTGAGGGTTTCCCAGTTTCATTACCATCATCGCAGAATGAGAATGTGTTTGAATTTCTCAAGCTCTGAGTTTGGTACGGGATAGCAGGCAGGGAGGGGTTTGCGCGGTGAGAGTTGTGCTGGGAAACACGCACTCCGATGCCGACGTCGTTTAGCGGCCACTGCCGTTCCCACGAGATGGGGACACAGGGTCTGGGCTGCCCGTAACCGGCACCCGCCTTGGTGTGCGCGTGCCCACAGCGGGACCCTGAGTGGCCGGTTTGCTGATGAAGGAAGCTAAGCTCATTAACTCAGCATCCTAGTGACGGTGTCCCGGCTTCTGGGTTGGAGAGTTGAGCCACCTGCTTTCATTCTGCTTTGATGGTGGAGAAGGATCCCAGGAAAGTCCCTCGCCCCGCCCCGAGGGCAGCTTAGGGAAGTGCTGCCACTTTTGTCTTGTTCTTCCAAAAGGAATAATTTGCTCATGTCAGACGGTCACTTTTGAAAGCAGAGCCCCTTTTTGTAGAAAGGGGCAATGTCCTGTGATGGGTCGGCCACCTTGTGTCAGAGAGGAAGCGTTCCTTTAGAAGCTACGCATCCGATTCATGACGGAGTGGGCTTTCCTCTTCCCTTTCCCCACAAGCCTGGGCACCAGGCGACGTGGTCTGGAGTTGTCTGCAGACGCGACAGTGCGTGTTCTGCCTGGGTGGCGACTGCGCCGTGTGGAACTGCAGAACTGCGAAGTTGGTGCTTGAATTTTATAAAAATAGGATGTTTAATTTTAAAACTGAAAGGCATAAAGGCAGACAAAGAAGGAAAGGGAGACATGCTAATTTAACTCCAGCCGACTATTTTTTTCAGCTGACTTTGGGGCATGGCAGAAGTCTAGGAAAGATAAAGCGACAGGTTCAAACGTAACAGAGCTTACTTTTCGTTCGCATCAAAGCAAACCAAACATTGAGAAGGCCTATATGGAGAGCTGAAGGACTCAATTGATCCTTTTATCCCCCCTGACCGATTCCTGGGAAACACGGGTGCCTCGGCCTCTTAAATGACGCGGGTAACAGCGGGCCGATTGTGCGGTGGGGCCGACGCTGGCCCAGGTAGCCGATAACTTCCTGTGTTGAAACGATGACTTGGAGATTTCATCATGATATCTTTGCACACCAGGAAATATCGTCTTACAAACCTGCCGTTTCTTAAAGTAACCGGTGAGAATGCTAGTAGAGTCGATGTCTTAATTAAGCTGGGCATTAGCTGAGGAATTACAGGCATCCGAAGGCTGAGCTGTCCTGTGGGATCCCGTTTCCCGAGGCAGAGGTATGCGGTGGCTGGGAGCTCCGCGGGGGATATCTATTGCTCCTAATAGCACCGCCGCCCAGGAGCAGCTCTGGAAGGCAGCTCAGAACCTGCGGAGCGCAAACGAGAGCGGGCGCTCCGGCGTTCTCTTAACTGCTCAGCCGCCCTAGCCGATTTTATTGTGTTCGATCAGTGGTTCATTTATGCTATAGACAAACGTCCAGAGCCAGGCACCAGGCTGGGCACTGCAGGTGTGACATCTCAGACTCACCAGCTTCCTCCTTCCTGGAACCTACATTTGAGGGACAATCGAGGCCAAATTGTCCTCAATTTGGGCAGCTGTGACCCCACATGGCCAGGGAGTGACGTGTCTGGGACTGAAAGCAGTCTGCGCCCTCCTGCTGTGCCACCACGACCAGAAGCACCTGGAGCTTCCACCCGGAACAGAGCCGTCCTCAGGCTTCTAGACATCTGATTAAGTGTTCTCTTCTCAGTTTTCATCCTGAAAATCAGGATTCATCCTCGAGCACCCAAGTGGAAGGAGCCAAGTGTGTCGATAACGAACAGCTCTAAATCTGACTCTGGTGTACGGGAAACAGTCTAAGCCAGGGGCTGGAGCTTGGGCTCTGGCCTGGCCCCGCCACACCCACAGCGTCCACCGAGGAATGTTAGGGTGGGGAGGCCGGGATGGGAAAGCTTTCGGAACACCTGGATTCGCGCACACACGTAAATGACGATTATTAGCAAAACAGGGAAAGCCGTCTCCGTCTGCGTGGGCTGCCATAGCAAAATACCACAGACTGGATGGCTTAGACAACAAAAATCTATTTTCCCATGATTCTGGAGGCTAGAAGTCCAAGACCACGTTTCCCACAGTTTTTAGTCCTGATGAGGGCTCTCTTCCTGGCTTACATACAGCCCCCTTCTTGCTGTGACTTCACCAGGCGGAGAGAGGAAGCAAGCTCTCTGGCGTCTCCCGCTTTTCTTATAAGGCACAGCCGTACTCAGGGCCCTACTCTCACGACCTCATCCAGCCTCAGTTACCTCCCGAGAGGCCCTGTCTCCACACTGCGGGTCAAGGCTCCAACATATGCGTTTGGGGGGACATAATTCAGTCCATGGTGGCATCGATATGAGTTCTGGGGGTGAGGTGAGCACCAATCAGGTTCCCTCTGGACTCGAGGGCTTCTGGGGGTGCAGCCTGTGCAGCAGGTCGCTCTTCCCTTCCCTTTCTCGGCTGTTCCCTTCCACCTTGTGGTCACCTTGTTTTCATGACCTCCTGTGAGAAGGGTGTGCTCTCCTCACTCGCAGGGATCCGTGATGCCTTCAGTGCTGGGACACCGGGGTCTGCCCGTGTGGTAGCTCCTGCGCCCGCAGGGCCATCTCCAGACTCTGTCCCTGGTGGGAGTGGGCCTGCTCCCAAGACCTTGGCTGGGCCCTGGTCACACTCCAAGATCTGCCGACGGTTTTAAAAGACAGATGCTGCAGTCACAATGGGTGGTACCTGCCTACTCCCAGCGCAGACAGGGCGCAGAAGGAGAGCCAGCTCACTGATCCAGTGTGACTGTGTCCTCGGAAAGAGGGGAAATCTGGACGCCGAGACACACAGAGGCACGACCACGTGAAGACACAGGAAGACAACACCATTAACAAGCCAAGGAATGCCCGAGACTCACAGCAGCTATGGAGACGGGGAGCAGATCTCGCCAGAGCCCTCAGCAGGAACCACCCCGCTGACACCCTGAACTTGACATTAACAAAGGCGGGGCCGACCTGTGTGGGGCAGTCCCCCTCACAACGGATCCCCCATGCCGCCCACACAGGGCAGCCTGCAAGTGCAGCAAGTTCTCCTTGCTCCCACCTTCCCTCCAAATATCTCCAGCCCACCACGGGGTGTCCCCTCTCTCTGGGCTGAGCACCCCAGTTCCCACGTGGGGCTCTCTGTGCTCAGCCCCTTGTCTCCCTGGTGTCCCTCCTCCACCAACCTCAGTGTGCTCTGCCAGGCAGGTGCCTGGTGGCGAGGGGGAGAAGTCTACACAACCAGCTTATGCTACACGATCCTGGTTGGCTCTTGTGCCTGGCAGTCAAGGGTGGCTTCAGGCATGGCTGGATCCAGGCAGTCAAGTGATACCCTTGGGCTCTTTCTTTCTGCTCTTGACTTCTGTCTGATTTCCTCTGTGTGTCTTCCTCATTCTCTTTAGCAGTTCACACGGGCTCCACTCACGTGACTGGAGAGGATGGCGGGCTTCAGACTTACATATCATGAGATGAGCACTGTCTGTCCCACCACCCGTAGAGCAATCCCAAGGCAGAGTCTGATTTGCTCTGCCCGGGTCATGTGACCCCCCCCGTGGGCCAATCACTGTGTCTGGGGGAGGGGCAGGGCACTCTGGCTGCCTCGATTTTAGTCATGGCACCTTGGAAGGGTGGGGCTTGGTGGCTGGTGGTCCCAGCAGGGCCATGTGGAGTTTCTAAAAGAAATGGTGCCCTTGACATTTGTGACAACATGGGTGAACCGGAAGGACATCCTGCTAAGTGAAATAAGCCTGGGTACAGAAAGACAAATCCTCAGGCTCTCACTTGCATGTGGACTCTAACAAAGTCAAGCTCACAGATGCAGAGAGCAGACGGGGCTGCCGGGGCCTGGGGAGGGGACACGGGGAGAGGCTGGCCGCAGGGCACACGCTTTCGGTTGTCAGCTGAACGAGTCTGGGGAGCCGACGCTCAGCCTCATGACGGTAGCTCACGGTACCTCACTGGTTTCTCGAAATTGGCTAAGAGAGTAGATCTACCCAAAAAGGAACTCCGTGAGGTGGTGGATGGGCGTGGTTGTGGAGACTATTCCGCAGTGTGGACGTGTGTCAGGGCACACAGTACGCCTCACATATCTGCAATTTTTATCTGTCAATTACATCTCAATGATGCTGGAAGAAGAACTGGGGCCCTGTGCCCCAGCCACGTCAACACGGGCCTTCCGCGCAGCATGGGTCCTTCTGGCAGGATCGGGAGGGTGGGCAGACCCCTCAGGTAGAGAGCAGTGACTGGAGAGCATGTGGCCTGGGCAGATGGCAGCGACACGAGTGTCCGCCGTGCGGTTTTCGGTGATGGGGAGGTCCACCAGAGCAGGTCATAGATGGGGACAGTAGCCAGCAACGTTTATGGTTTTCCCTGGGCTGCAGAAAGCTCTGTACACTTCTCCCACTCACCCCTTAACAATCCTCTTCTGCTCCTGTCACTCTCCTTTCATGACGGAGGCAGCCTATTTGGGATACTTTCTTTAAGGCCTTTGGAGCCGGCAGAGCTGAACTTGGAGGCCGAGCCCGTCCTCGGGCCTGCACTGGTGACTGTTCCCCTGTGCTGCCTCTAGCTGCAGCCTCCAAACCAGTTCGGAGGCACAGCCCCTACATTTGGGAGTTTATATCTGGCTGGGGAGACAAAGCAAAGACACAAGAAACAAAGGGTTGAAAGTCCAGCCACTGAGGAAAAGCTGAAGGGAGGTGCCTGTCTGCTGGGGGTGGAGGAGGAGGGGTGGCCCAGGGAGGGGGCCCAGCAGCAAGGAGGATTCTTAGGTGTCTTCCGGTCAGCTCAATGACTGGCTTGTGTATGGGCCATGGGGGACAGAGCAGGGCACGTAGGGCAGGTTTTGGAGGCAGATAACTTTGGACACTTTCCTGTGGATGCCAGCATCCATTCATCTAAATGTTCCCCGGTCCTGTATTCATCAGGTGCTTACTGTGTGCACAGAATGGGGCTGGATGGGCAGCTTTCACCTGGTTGCACGGAACTGTCACCCAGGGCAGCTTTGGAAGGAGACAGGAGGACCACCCACGGCCACTCTAGTGAGTCCATCTGGGTTTGTTTAAAGCTTCCAGGCGATGCTGAGATGCCACGCTGGGTAAGCACCATGCGAGGCAGGCACTGGGGGAGGTTCTGCGACAGGACTGAGCGCAGGATGCTGCATGGTGAGCACCCAGGCAGGTGGCCTCGCTCCCCCGGCAGATTCCAGGGAGATACAGCACCTGCCAAGCTGAGGTCCCCACGCTGAGGGTTTACAGTCTAGGCCAGGGGCCGCTGTGCACTTGGGGTGGTCAAGAAGCCACTGCCGGCCAGCCAAGCCCCTGGGGGTCCTCAGAGTGGGTGTGGCCTCCGGGCTGGGCCTCTGCAGCATTCCTCAACCTTGATGGTTCCAACAGTGAAACAGGATGGAATTCAGGGAGCAGGAGATTGTCTGAATCCATTTATAGTTGCCAGAACGTGATTCAAAGCAAAAATGGCGCAAATGGGTCTATAAAAAGAACACCAGAATCCTCTTAGACAGACGAAAGCATTTTGATGATTTCAGTGTAAATGAATCTGGAACATAAGGATTAAATTGCTCCCAAAGCACCCGAGACTCTAAGATGGTGCGAAGGGGAAAGGACTGTGATGAACGTGGCTGCTTTGGAGAATTTTTCCGAGGGAAAAAGGTGGCTGATGAAAGCACCCAGAGAACGGGTCCTTTTTCGTTTTTCCAGACCATGGCTTGAAGGGGCGTTTTCCTTCCCTTTCCTTCTCTTCCCGGTGCAAATCACATCCTTCTTCTTGGCCAGTCCAGCCTCTCCGTCCGTCCATCTGGGAAGCCCCTGACTTCCCCGGCTCTCTCCCCAACCCCACGCTGGTCTGCACCAGTCTTTATCCGGCCTCCAGTGGGCTCCGGAACCTGCTCACTGGCCGCGCTTGGCGCCCAGAGACACTCAGGGTTGGTGGGTTGCTGGGGGTGGGGCGGCTGGGAGGGGACCCAGCAGCGGGGACAGGAGGGTGTCTGGGGAGGGCTGGGCTGTCAGGGTGAGGACACCAGGCAGGGCTGAGCGTGGCCGATAAAGTCAGCAGGTCCAGGTTAAGGCTGGGGGCTGGAGTCTGAGATCAAAGTTTCTTAGGGGTGTTTCCTCCGGAGGCCTCTCTCCTTGGCTGGCAGACGGCCGCCTTCTCCCTGTGTCCTCGTGCGGTCATCCCTCTGTGCGTGTGTGTCCTCACCTCCTCTTCTTATGAGGACGCCGGTCACACTGGATTAGGACCCACTCACGTGACCTCACTGTACCTTAATTACCCCTGTGAAGGCCCCATCTCCAACTGCAGTCACAGTCTGAGGTCCTGGGGACCCGGACTTCAATATATAAACTGTGGGGAACATGATTCAACCCCAGCCCTCCCCACTAGCAAGATAATCCCAGGCAGCAGAATTGGATGGGGTTGCCTCAGTTGGCTGCTAACATTCCTTATGGTTCTAAAATTCCAAGAACCTTTCACAGTCTTAGGACAATTTTATCATTTAACTAAAAATGGATCTCACAGAGGAAAAGAAATATGATTTTAGTATATTAGGAGGAGGTAGGGGGATATTGTAAGGGAACTATATCGTTGTCTCCCAGAGCAAGAAATAATGCCTGCACAGGACAAATCAGGAATAACAGCCTGTTTCCATTGCTTATTCTGTGAGGTGTTTGCTTAGTGCCTGCGTTGGTCTGCTCAAGCAGACTGGGCAGCCTACAGCACAGAAGTTTACTGTCTCACAGTTCTGGAGGGTGGAAGTCCCAAATCAAGGTGCGGTAGGATTAGTCGCTGGTGAGGGCTCTCTTCCTGGTTTGCAGACGGCTGCCTTCTCACTGTGTCCTCACATGGCTGGGGTGGGGGCAGCTGGAGAAAGAGAGAGAGCACTCTGGTGTCACTTCTTACAGGAACACCAATCCTGTTGAGTCGGGGACCCACCCTGATGGCCTTATTTAACCTCAGTTACTTCCTTAGAGTTCACTTTGCTAACTACAGCCATACGGGGGTTAGGGCTTCCACACAGGGACTTTGCAGAGACACAGACATTCAGCCTGTAACATGCCTCTCTTCATTGTCTCTTCCCCTTCCCAACTGTACTTTTAACTTTATAACCTCAAAATTGATAACATGTACAGATGGTTGGATAAATGGATATCTATGGATAGTTAAATGCTTCATAAATTGCCACTGTGTCCTAATCTTCTCTTCTTATAAGGACCCACCCGAAAGACCTCAGTCAGTCTTGCCTTTTAGTTCTTCTTAGGTGCTTTTCTCCCATGTGGAAGATTTTTGTTTTAATGTCGTTGAATGTTTTGTTTTTCCTATTGAGTGTGCAATAGTGTTGAATTTTTTAAGACTATGTACATGGACAATTTAAAAATATTTTATTGCTAAAAAATGCTGACAATCATGTGAGTCTTTCTTTGCTGTTAGTCTTGCCTTCATGTTGACGGCCGCGGACCAATCGGGGGGGTCTAGTGGAATGTTTTCTGATCCTCTTTATTTTTAGTCATGATTGGAAGGCCCTCCCCATTGTCTAGTTCTAGAAGAATCCTTCCATGCTTTCCTGTCGCACTTTACGATTTGTTTTCTTTTCTTTTCTCATTTGCATGTTTGTTCTTTTTAGAATTTATCTGGACGCTTTGATGCACTACGAGTTGTCATGACCCCACCTGTCAGTCGCCGTCACCCGTTGACTGAGCCGCCCTCCTTTCCAGGCACCAATGCCCCGCATGTGTTCTGAGTCTGCCTGGACTTCCTATCCCTGTTTCCGCCCGTCCGTCTCTCTGTTTCTGTGCCACCCTGTTTTAATGCCTGACGCTTTGTAACGTGCTGACATCTGCCAGGACAATCCAGCTCTGTATCCCTCTTCAGGGTTTTCCTGGCTGTCTTATTTATTTTTTCACGTGAATTTCCTCACTGCCTTGTCTAAAGAAAAAGACGCTGTCTGTATTTTCACAGGAATCAAGTTAACTTCATAAATTAACTGAGGGAGAATTGGCTTCTAGAACTTGGGCTGTCTTTTCAGCCGTTCAAGTCTTCTTTTGTGTTCTGCAGTAGTTTTTAAGGTGGCTTTGTAAAATACAGATCTTAAAAAATTCTTGTTACACTTATTCCTAGTATTTTATCTTTTTAAATAAAATTAACTGAGAATCAGGTTCTGCATTTTCTGTGCGCATGTATGTGCGTGCATGCATGTGTGTCCCTGAGTGTGTGCATGTGCCTGCATGTGTGCATACATGTGTGTGTGCATATGTGTGCGTGCACACGTATGTGCACGTGTGCCTGGGAAAGCTGTTGATTGTTTAGCAGAGTCGCTCCCTCGATGGTGTTTTTATTGCTTGTGATAGCCTTTCAGTGTATTATTTGGGGTTTTCCAGGAATATAAACATGTCATCTGCAAATAGTAAGACTTTGCCTCCTTCTTTTCAATTTGTATACTCGTAATTTCTTTCTATTTTCTAGTTGTATTTGCTGGTAATTCTGGAACAATTAAATAACAGTGGTGACGAGGCTGCTACTTTAGTGGCGATAACTTTCACGTTTCCTATTTTAAGACCAAACTGGCTGAGATGGAACTATTTTGTCATATTAAGGACATTTCCCTCTGATTTTATCAAGTCCTTGATCAGGAATTTTGTCAACTGCCTTTGCAACTATGGAAACAATCATATGATTCCCCCCCCAGGCCAATCGATATGATCAATTATATTAACATCTTTCCTAGTATTGAACCACGTCTTCTTTTCTTGTGCTTCTGAAGTCTGTTTGTTTATATTTTGCTTATGTTTTCCCCTCAATATTTATGAGATATTTATCTAAAGCTTTTTCCCAGTTTTGGTATCGATGTTACACTTGTTTTGTAAGAAATATTTGGAAGTTTTCTTCTTTGTTCTGTGTTGAGTTTTAAACAGTGTTGGAATGAAAGGTGTAGGAGGGGTTCCCTGTGAATCCACCTGGGCCTGGTTCTTTTTTTGCGGGGGAGAGGGTTCCAAAATGTACTGTTAAAAAGAATGCCATAATGAGTAGCCTACCCTTGCACACTTCTGTGAGTTTTCCTGTAGGGTCAGTTCCTAGACGTGTAGCTGCTATCAAAGAGCACCCACAATGTACAGTTTGATCAATAGGTCCATATAGTCCCCACCCCCTCAAGGAGGCTGAACCAATTGATGTCCCCGCCAAGAATCAGTGATACCGGGTATTGCCAGTCTTGTTCTGTCTTTGCCGATCTTATAGACAAAGTAAAACAAAAAACTCTAATAGTATTTAAATTTGTGTGTCTTTAATAATCAGATTGGGTAATTTTTCATATCTTTAATGGTAATTGGATTTCTTTCCCTGTCAATTATTAATACCTGCTTATACCTTTCTTACATTGTTCCAATAGGCTTTTCTTATTTTTTCTCATTGCTTTTTATATATTAGGGATCCTTAACCCCTGCATTGGGTTTGTTATCTTAGGTCAGCCCTGAGCCTTCCTGGTGAATGGACTTTGCTATAAAAATTGTGTAGTTACTCTATAGAATCTAAGTTCACTCTGCTGGGCAGAGGCCAAAGTGTGGGTGATTCAGCCTTGGGTCATGCTGAGAACTTGAATTTGTCGACTGAACATCCAGAAAGAACTGACTTGAAGAACTTGACTCAACTCTTCTGTGTCCAGTTCCAACAAGCTCTTCGCAGCGCTGGAAAAAAATGTCAGCAGCTAGAGAACTCCCATTGATCAGAAACAGAGCACAGACACACGTCATTCTGGTCATCAAAATTCATTTCCTGAGCAGGATCAGAGGAGGCATGGGTCTGCCCCTGGTCAGTTCTTCCAAGAAGGGAAAGGAGTTATTTGCAAGTTTTTAAAGTTGAAATTCAGCCAGGTTTTCTATAGAATTGTGTTTATTGCTGCTTTGTGGATATGTGGAAGAAAACATAAACACATGACCAGGGTGCAAAAGAAGTTTCACGAGATTCCCTGTTGGCTCCCAGGCCTGGGTGAGGCCAGGGGTCGCAGGGGTGCTGCCTCCTGGCTGGAACCAGGGCAGGGAGTAGGAAGGGGAGGGCTGGGTTTGGTCTCCCAAGCCTGGTTTGCTGTAACTTTGCAAACAGCTTTAAGAACGAAGCAAACCATCAGGCCACGGCAGTGCCAGACCCATTTCTTTGGAAGCCGCGTGACTTGCCGCGGACCCAGCCCGGGCGCACGTGTCCTGGCAGGACAGAGCGAGATGGGGAGTGGAGAGGCGAGTGAAGACTATCAGGTGAAACTGTGGGAGAACGTGGCCTTGCCGTCTGCAGGACAGACATTCTGATGCGGCTGAGTCAGGCCCTGTTTCTGGCTCTGGGCAGACGGAGGTGTTGCGGGTAACAACAGCACCACCAAGGTGACAGCTGAAACACGTGCTCATCCTCTGCTGCAGGCTCTGCTGAGGTCAGTTACAAATGCTGTCCCTTTGGGGCCGGAGAGTGAGGCAGGTGCTACCGAGACACCAATGTATAGATGAGGAAAACAGACTTGGAGAGGTGGAGTACCTGGGCTAAGGGCATATGTCTGGCACAGCTGAGCCTACTCCCGGCATGTGCCATGCCGCCTCTCCAAGACAACAGTGCCTGGGGGAGGGGTCAGGGAAGATGGCGCTAGACACAGGAGCAGGTCCTGAGGGACGAGTTAGATTTTGGTAGGAAGAGAAGAAGGAGGGTGGGTGGGCCAGCTTGCCGGAGGCAGCAGAGCCCATGAAAGGACAAACGCTATCTGGGGACAGTGAGGAGGGCAGTGGCTACAAAGAAGCTGACCTCAGGGAAGCGTCAGCAGGAGCTGCAGGAGCCAGTGGCCCAGTCCTCGGAGCATCCACTCTAAGGAGTTTGGCCCTGGTGCCCCAGCGGTCAGGAAACACTGCAGTTTCTTAAGCAGAGAGTGGGTGATGAGATTCACATTTTCCAGAACCCATCACGACAGCAGCCAGGAGGGAAACCGGGTGATGCTCAGTGTCCACCACGTAACTCACCATCCAGGCCCTGTGTGGACAAGCCCAGGCCAGAGAGAGCCACTGGCTCGTTATCCTGGTTCACGTCCTGACAAACCCAATGGAATGCGTGTTGGCCGAGCGTGTAATGCTTGGAAGCAGGATCATTGCGGTGGGGTCGGTGTGCAGGCTGGATGTGGTGACAGGGGCCCTGATGTCCGATGACAGCTCATGTGAACTGTCAGGGACTGGCTGAGCGCTCGGAGTCCAGCTTCTCTCAAGGCAGAACGCGGCCACGCTTCCTCCACTGTAGACGTCTCCTTTGCCTCGTGACGCTGGACTTTGGATACGTGAACGTTACTTCTAAGTCTCAGAACAGATGTCACGATTATCAGAGTATGTGCTAGGTGCGTCACCCTGACTTGCTGCAGGGGAAGTTTTCTCACCGTGAGCTGAGAGATGAAATCCTACCTTGTGTGTCTGAAGGAAGCCATCTGTCTGCCTTAAGCTTTTGACAACGGTACCCTACTGCCTCCTTTGCTTTCATCATTTTACGTTTATGTGCTTAAAACTTTAAAGGGGACGTAGGTGGGTGGGATGGGAGCTGGCTAATGGGTAATGGGATAATTCTCCAACTGCCAACTGAATGCCCCAAGACACGGACACGTGAAAGCGTGTGATACCACAGACAGCCCTGGGTGACGGCTTCACATCAACACTGGGGAAGAACCGACAAAAATCCCGCCTGGCAGCCAGCAGTGCGCCCGGTGAAGCTCTGCTGACAAGACTGGGGATGGGATGGGGCATTGAGCACCTCACTGGATTTCCTGTTTGAGATCTGACAAAGGAAACCCAACACGCACAACTGATTTGCCTGATCGTTTAAAAACATGGTGCCTTTACAGACCTTGCCTTGTTCAGGGAATTTAAGAAATAAACAGGCAAGTAAACAAAAAAAAATTTGAAAAATGAGCAGAAAAAAAAGAACAAAGTCACCAGTATGGGGCAAATCAGGAGAAACAGAACAGTATCCCAAAGATAAAGAACCTAGTCTGAAAATGATCTATTGCAGAAGCCTAAAGAAATCAAAACAAACAAACAAACAAGAAAACCAAGATCAGGAAATTGATCCAGTTGAGCCCTGTGAAATTGCCATTTTATACATCGAAAACAGTTGAATATAGGCAGTTTCACAGGGTTCAACCTAATGTATATTCAATGTATCAAAGACAGAAAACAAATAATAAGAAACATACACATATAATCACAGGATAAGGAGACAAAAATGGGGCTGAATATCTTGGTTACAGATAGTAACAACTATAAATGGAATAGATTTTTTTTATTAAGAAGACTCTAAAATGGGATAAAAAATTCAATTATGTGCCATTTCTAGGTGATACCCCTATACCATAGCTGCGCAAAAGGTAAAAAGAAGTGCATAGGCAAATACATACTAAATCAATGCAAACAAAAATAAAGCAAAAGTCACAATGGTAATATTGGCCCCAGTAAAATTCAGCAGCAAAAGCATAGCAGAACAAAGAAGGTAATTTTATTGTGATAAATGACTCAATTCACAATAAGGACATGCTGACTTAAGCCTTTGGTTAACGATAAGTATGCCTCAAAATATACAATGCAGAAATTCTTAGAAGTATAGGGAGAGGCTGGGCGCGGTGGCTTACGCCTGTAATCCTAGCACTCTGGGAGGCTGAGGCAGGAGGATTGTTTGAGCTCAGGAATTTGAGATCAGCCTGAGCAAAAGTGAGACCCCCATCTCTACAAAAAATAGAAAAATTAGCTGGGCCTGGTGGCTCCCGCCTGTAGTCCCAGCTACTTGGGAGACTGAGGCAGGAGGATCGCTTGAGCCCAGGAGTCTGAGGTTGCAGTGAGCTATGATGACGCCACTGCACTCTATCCAAGGCAACAAAGCAAAACTCTGTCTCAAGAAAAAATAAAAGAATTATAGGGAGAACAGAAATCCACCAAGGCCCGAAATTCATTTTTCACCTTTTAATTTCCAAAAAACTCTAAAAGGCAAAACTTTTTCATAACCTGACACCAGCTAGGGAACAAAACTGGACCTGAGCTGTTACGAGGCTTTTCACGGTATTATCTCATCCAGGGTGGGAAGCTGTGTATTGCACTGAAGAAATGTGGGGTTTGATTACGGGATCCTGCCTCCAACTTGTTTGGGGGTTTTACATAAAATACCTTCTCTTGCCTTTCTAAAAACGAAAACATTCTGAGTTTGAATTGTAGCCTCCTCCAGTGGATTTGGATATGGTTGTGGATCTGTAATAAAGATATTCACTTCGACCTATGAAATAGGCAAAAAATAGAGCATACAATATAATTATAACTTTAATAGGTATAATGATAATTAATAAACATCTTTACGTGTGTGTGTGTGAATCTTGTACCCTACAAATCGAGAATGCGTGCTTCCTGGCTCTTATGTAATATTTTTATGTTTACATAAATCACATTCTATGATTACAATGCAATAAAAGAAAAAAATTTACAACTCAACCACGTGGTTTTTAAAAATACTCTTCTAAATTAGGTCAAAGCAGAAGTAAAAACTGAAATTACAGATGTCAGAATTTATGGGATGTAGTCAAGTTTGTCTTTAGAGACGAATTAAATGCCTTCGTGATTAAGGAATAAAAACGGAGAGCGAGTGAGAAAGAGACAGGGACGTGGCCACGGGGAGGGGACTTCGCACAGTTGAGGACAAGGCTTTGGAAGCCTCACAGCCGACAAATGGCTTCATGTCCACTGAGTGCTTATTGTTTGGCTGCTGTTGCCTAGAAAAATATAAATAGCAAAATTGCTGAATTAAAGAAGGGGTTGAAAACCTGAAAAGACAAACACCCATAGGAGAAATCGAAAAACTGTCCAAGAATTGCCATCCAGAAAGGTTGAATTCCATCAAACCCTCAAGTAACTGGTCATCTGTGTGCAATTTAGACCACTCTTTCTAAAATAAAAGGATGCAAACTTTCCCTATTCACGGGAAAGAAAACTAGAGACGTACCTAATTTGTAAACATAGATTTATGAATCCACAAAGTAAGATTCCAAATAAAGTCATGGCAAACCAAGTCCATCGGAGTATTTTAAAGCACACAGCATAACCAGTCGGGGCTTATTCAGAGAAGGGAAGCAGGGCTGAGTATTAGACAATCTGCTAATAATTCCCCACATTAATGGGTCAAAAGGAGGAAAGAATCCCACTCACAATCTGGGTGATTTCCAAAGAGACACTTGATAAGACTCAGTATTTGTTTCTGATTTGAAAAGAAGGAAATCCTTAGTGAGTGCCGGCTGGCAGGGTCCCTCCCGGCCACAACAGAATCGTCCATTCTAAACCAGCAGCCATCTTTGTACTGAGTCACCGACCCTTAGACCATGTCCTCTAGGGCCAGGGACGGGTCAGGGTGTCCCATGATCACTGCTACTCTACAGAGGTAGAGTTTTGGTAAGGAGGAGACAAAATACACTCATTTTATCTGCCTATAAATCCCAGGACATTCATGAAAAACCTATTAGACTGCAACGTAGCAGAATTCGGAAGGTGGTTGGTTAGAAAGTCACTCTACAAAAATCAGTAACTTTCTTATATATCAATCATAGCCAAGTAGGAAATATAATACGAAGACTTTATTTACAAGAACAGTGCAAATTATAAAATTCCTGGTAACAAACAATGTGATGGATATTTTAGGTGTCAACTTGACTGGATTAAGGGACACTTAGCTGGCTGGCATGACATCGTTTCTGGGCGAGTCTGTGGGGCAATGGGATCACTGCACTGAAGACCCACCTTCTTCCAGTGTGCGTGGACACCCTCTGACCCACTGGGCCGACAGAACTCTCAACACCAGGCAGGAGAAGTAAATCTGCTCTTTGTCCTCCCCCTGGTTCTTTGACAGACTTGGTCCCACGTACTGGACACTTACAAGTTGAGAGACCGTCATCGCAAGAAGAATTCTAAACCTGTGCTGAACGCCCTCTCCTCCTCCCAGTGGCTCCTTTCTGTGCACTGGGAGTCGCCAGAGATTGAGGTTGTTTCTGCTACTGTGTCTCCTGCAGATAGGAGTGCACAGGACTGCACATATTAATAACAGAAAGTCAAAAAAAATGTGTGTCTTATACAGCATAGAGTTTATTTGTCTTTCTCATAAAAGAAGTCTGGAGGTAGGTAGTTCAAGGCTGCTGTGGGGGGCTTCATCTGGTGGGAAGGGACCAGGGACATTTTTCCTTCTTGTTGCTTTCCCATTTTAGGGCACTGTCTCATTCCCAAGGATACCTCGTTGTCCAACATGGTGGCTGGATTTCAGCCATCACATCTAAGTTCCAGGCAGTGGAAGGAAGAATGAGGGCAGGCAGAGGAGCACATCCCTCATCTGAGTTAGCTCCGTTTAAGGAATGTCCCTGGGACCCCACCCAGCACTTCTGCTCATGGGTCCTTGGCCTGGACCTAGCACATGGCCACATCTGGCCAAAAAGGAGGCTGGGAAATTCATCATCTTTGAGTAGGGTATGTTGCTGCCCTGAATAAAATCAAGTTTCTCTTACTCAAGAATTAGGAAAGAAGAGACCACTGGTATCTTTGTCCCAGTATCTTCTTCAAACTGTGTTTCTTTGTTTAATTAAAAAAAAAATTGAACTTCAAAGAAGATACACAGATGGCAGATGAACACACGGAAAGATTCTCAATGTCATATGTCATTAGGGAACTGCAAATTAGAACAACGAGCAGCGGCCACACACCTGACAGAATGGCTAAAATCCAAAACAGCAAGTGCTGGTGAGGACGTGGAGCAACAGGAACTCTCAGCCGTCTCTGGGGGTGCAGAACGGTACCACCCACGGTTTCTTATGAAACTAAACATACTCTCACCATGCGATCTAGCAGTTACGCTTGCCGGCATTTACCCAAAGGATTGGAAAGTCGTGGCCTCGTGAAAGCCTGCCCATGGATGTCTGCAGTAGCTCCGCAACTGCGAAATCTGGAAGCAGCCAGGACGCGCTTTCGTGGGTGAGTAGAGAAACAAACCGGGACAGCCAGACAACGGAACGCTATTCAGTGACAAAAGGCCACGAGATAGCCAGCTGTGAAAAGACACGGCAGGAGTGTAAACGCACGTTGCCAAGCGAAAGAGCAGCCTGGGAAGGCGGCACGCGGGGTGATCCCAACTACGTGACGTTTTGGAAAAAGCAGATCTCTGCAGACGGTGAAAATCATCAGTGGTTTCCAGGGGCTCCGAGGGAGGAGGGACGACTTTTAAAATGCAACTACTGTATTTCCCGTTTGTGGTTGGTCGGATCCGTGGATACGGAACCCACGGACACAGAGGGCCGACTGTACTCGGAATGATGCCGTAAAGGTGGATACGCGGCCTTACGTGGTTGTCCGAACCCACGGGTTACACAGCGCCCAGGGGACCCTAGCGTAGAATGTGGACTTTACTTAGTAACAGAGCATCACTGTTGGCTCATCAACCACAGCAAACGCACCACACTAGCGCAAGATGTAGACAACGTGGGAAACTGAGGGGCGTAGGGAGCGTGTGGGGACTCCGTACTGGCAGGGCAGTCCCAGCTTTCCCTGTGCCCCACCCCAGACCATGTGCGCGCACACATACACACGCGCACACACACGCACACACACAAGCGCACGTACTTGTGCAGTTCATGCATCCAGGAGGAGAAGCTGGTGAGGCGTGTGCTGGGAGACAAGAGACCAGCACACATGAGGGCCCTGCGGTGGGGACGCACTTGGCCTTTCGGAGGTGCCGGCCTGGTCAGCAGGAGGTTGGAGAGGCAGGAGCCAGGCGGGTGAGCTGGTGCCGCTGCCTGGTAAACGGGGCCGACTCTCTGTGAGGTTGTGGCAAATGCTGGTGGCGTCCCCCACCCTCTCCATCCCCTTCCCTCCCACTTGCTGAGAGTCTTGGCCACCAGTGGCTCTCGGTGCCCCTTTGGCTGATGTGTTGGGAGCTGCCCTGCCCAGGAAGTTATGTTAGCCCG
The DNA here is from genome assembly GCA_963574885.1 of Lepilemur ruficaudatus. NCBI lineage: Eukaryota > Metazoa > Chordata > Mammalia > Primates > Lepilemuridae > Lepilemur > Lepilemur ruficaudatus. Next base: position 13,868 of record CAUYRT010032356.1, on the reverse strand, counting down.
CAAGGGGCAGCCCACGCCAGTGACTGATGCATAGAGCCCGACAGGCCAGCCCCAGCCCCAGAGAGGGCTGCCCGCGTGGTGGGGTATGTGCCACAGAGCTGCTCTGAGCACCAGGGCCAGACTGGCCGAGCCCGCAGCCTCGCTCAGGTCCTTCCCTGCCTCGAGCCGCTCCCCTCCCCGCTGGCAGGCGTCCCCAAGAGCCCTCACTCAATAGCCCACAGGCGCCACAACCCCTGCCTGTGGCTCTGAGTCCAGAGAGCCTGGCCTCAGCTGGGACACAAGCGCCTTCTGCAAGGTCTGACTGTCCTTATGCCGGGGCTGTGCCTAGTGCCAACAGGAGAGCCCAGAGGATGGGAACCATCACAGCCCCCAAACTGCCCGCCCCCAACCTTCATCTGGACAGGACAGGGGCCTGTGACCTAAAGTTGGAAGCAACCTGCGTGTCCATCAGCTAGTGAAAGGATAAACAGCATGTGGTCCGTCCACAAGAGGGAATGCTACTCAGCAATAAGACGGGACAGACTGAGGACACACAGCACTGGGGACCCTGCCAGCCTGGACCAGGTGAGAGCAGCCAGTCATAGAGGCCATGTACCGTGTGATTCCACTCACACGAAATAACCAGAAAAGTCAACCTATGGAGAAGAAAGCAGATCGGTGGTTGCCCAGGCGGGGTGGGAGGCAGACTGGGGTGCAGTGGGCAGGAGCCACCTTGCTGGGGTGTCAGTGACGTGCCATAGCTGATGCATGCGGGTGATTGCTCAGCTCGGCAAATTGAAACGAGAACATCTCTGAAGTGTAAACTAGAAATTGGCAAATTGTATGATATGTAAAACATACCGTGATGAAGTTTTCACCCCCGTCTCCAGTGTTTTTTATTCCTGCATGAAGGATTTCTGGACGTTGAGTCTTTGGACAAGACCACCAACATCCTATATTTTTATTTTCTTCAGTAAGAGGCAGGTAAAATCCTTGTCACCAAATACCTGGTTTGCAAGAGCATTATGAGGTTTTGGAAATTAATCATGGCAAATAAAAGGTCCTCATTATTTGTTGCTTCTTTGGCCCGGACACAGCCAAAACTCCAAACACAAGTGAGAAGCTGTACCCGCCGTCGGTTAGGGCAGATGCTCTGGGAATGTGGTTTGGTTAAAGGTGATCAGACTCGACAAATTGCTCTAGACTTTATTTCTTAGAGCAGTGTTCCTCAGACCTCCTGGGTCAACGTCATGTAAAAAACATGTGAAAAGCGCAGATGCCTGGCCCCTGCCCAGACACAATGAGTTCGAACCTCTGCTGTGGCCCAGGAGTGCACCGTTCACATTTTCCTGGGGGTTCTTAGGTCCAGCGAAGTCCAAGAACATGGCTCCAGCTGTAGGGCACAAGGGTGCGACTCCCAGGTTGCAGACAGCTTCGGCTTAACTTTGCCAAGTAAGCCTGGCTGTGACTGTGGGAGGCTGACTCCAGAATGACCTCCCAACTTGCTAAGTCACCAGGGAGAAAGCAAATTTGTTACCCAAGGCGCTAACATTTCAGGCTGGGGATGGGGGTGGAACCAAACTGCCCAGTTGCAGACCCATGGGCCCCGATGGCCAAATCCAGGAATCGGGAGCACTGCTTTTGTAGATAATTCGCCCCACCACTGTGCCCCCAGCTCAGCTGGTTTAAAGTGCAGATTCTGTGGGTGCACCGTCATTGGGCTAGAGATGTGACAATAAGCAGTCGGTTGGGTTTTGACCAATTCTTTGGCTGCGAGACTGCTGAACTCCGTAACAGCAGACGGATTCTTGAAGAGGCTGTAGTCGGATGGAATTGTCACAGAAACTCCCGATTCCAAAAAGCACAAGAGCAATGGAACAATTGAGAGTCCGGTGGGGGAGATGGAAAACACGCAGCCCCGCCAGGCATCCGCCAGGAGTGTCTGGGAGTTAGCGGGCAGCTGTGTTTTTGGAGTTGGGGTTGGTGGGGAGTGGGGGTTGGTTTTCCCCCAGGAATCAGAGAATATGGAGGGGTGGTCTCATAAAGGGCAGACGCCCCAAAGTTAGAGAGTAGCAGCGCAGAGTTCTGTAGTCCTGGGCAATTGTAACTAGAGTTTGGCAAGAGGGAATAGGCGGGAGCAGGGAGGGCTGGAATTCTTGGGCTCTCTCTGTTGCGTGGCGCAGCAGGAGCCCTGCTCGGGCTTCCCCTCTGATAGCAGGAGACAGGCAGCCATCAGCCTGTAGAGGCCTGGACCTTGAGCCTCTGTCCTGCCCTGTGGCCGGGGTGCAAGGCATGGCTCCCTGGGGCTACCCCTCCCTCTCCTCCTTCCAAAAGGCAGGAGGCAAGCCCAGAGCTCATAGCCCAGAAGAAGGGCTGGAAATGACACTACAGGATGTTGGCACAGGTTGTCACAGTGAGCGCGCTACGGGAGGGGCTGTCTCCCAGCCTGCCTCCAGCAGGGGCCGAGAGGAGAGGGCAAGAAAGCCACAGAGGCGCCTGGTGCAGAGACCAAGGGACACGTGGTTCCTGACACCCCTGATCCCACAGGCCAGGCAGAGAGAGACCATCAGTGTGGTACATCCAAGCCGAGTGGCACATTCTATGCTGGGAGGGAGGGGGTGTTCTGGGAGCCCCAGAGCTGGTTACGAATGAAGTTTCTGCGAGGTGTGCTGGTTAGATGGGGTGTGACTTCCTGAGACCTCTGTAAGAAATGACACAGACTGTGTGGCTTATACCAACATAACTGCGATCTCTCTCTGCTGGAGGTCAGAAGTCGAAACCAAGGTGTCAGCAGGGCCATGCGCCCTCTGACGGCCCAGGGGAGGGTCCTTCCTCCTCCTCCGCTGTCCGTGGTGGCTGGCACCCTCGGTACTCCCTGGCTTGCAGCTGCCTCACTCCCATCTCCGCCTCTGTCGTCACACGGGGGGGCTTCCCTCTGTGTGTGTTGTTGGCTCAGTGTCCAAAATCCCTTCTTCTTATGAGGACACCAGTCATTGGACTTAGGGCTTACCCTGACCCAGTGTGACCTCATCTTAACTTGATCACATCTGCAAAGACCCTGTTTCCAAAGGCGGTCACATTCACAGGTCCCCAGGATCAGGACTTCAACCCATCTTTTAGGGGGAAAGTAATTCAACCCGCAGCAGGTGGGCGCAGTCTCCTTCATGCCGCAGACAGGAACCGTGTGGCTGAGGCGTGGAGCAGGGAGGAGCGCGTATCTGTCCCCCAGCCAACCGCCAGGCCCCACGTTGGTGGCTCTGCCCATGGCCTCCCTCCTGGACTGGAGCCGTATCACCAGCAGGGCTGCTTCCCTCTGGAGTTGTGAGGGGAGAATTCACCCCACACCCCCTCCCAACTTCTGGTGGCGGCTGCAGCAGCGCTGGGTGTCCCTTGGCCTGCAGACTTGTCACCCTGATCTCTGCCTCTGTGGCATCTCCCTCTGTGATTCTCCTCTTCTTATAACGACACTTGTCTTTGGATTTAGGGCCCACCCCGTTAGGCCGGGATGATCTCATCTTGAGAGCGTCACTTAATTACCTCTGCAAAGGTCCTTTTTCCAAATAAGGTCACATGTCAGGGACCAAAGGTTAGGATGTGGATGTAGCCTTTGGGGGCCACAGTACAACCCACTGTAGGTGTATCTGCTTTTGACAGAGAAGGAAGCAGAAGCTTAGACAGGACAGGGGCTCCCTGCAGGCCGCACTCCCTGGAGGTGAGGCCAGACCCCACACTCCCGCTCTGAGTGTGTGACAGGTAAAGCGTGTTGCTCTCTCCCTGCCACGTGCATCCCTGCCACGACTGCTGGAAATGGGGCCTCAGGAAGCCAGCTCTGAAAGCTTCATTTCCTAGGCTCCCTCTGACCTTTAAGCACATGCTTCAAGAAATCTAAGACATCTCTTATTTTTATGGTCTTGTATAGAAAATACTCGTCTTTTTACAATGGCCTGTGCTACCCCAACCCGCCCTTCAAAAGACTGAACCGGGCTCGTGCTGAGGTTGAGACGTCCCCGAAGCATGAATAGCAGAGTAGTCCCGACGGTCACTTTGGACCCCGGCTGGCACGTGGCCTGCTGGGTGGGCACTGGGCTCCACGAAGCCTCGGCCAAGGGGCTTGACGTCGTCGATCTTCTGTTTCCTCATCTGCAAGACAGAGGCAGTAATACACGTGCCGCCTGGCTGTTGAGGAATTTGACGACACACCATGCATGGTGTTCTCTGGCTGGTGTCTCCCGCAGAGCAAAGGCTCAGTAAATACCTGCTACACACAAAGGTGACTGTGGAGGCATCTTCTGCATTCGCTAACTTGGTTACTCTTTTGAGCTGTTTCCGAGCGCAGATCACCTCTCCCTTCTTCTTGGCCCCCCTCACTGGTGCGACGTGGGGTGGCCCCTTTGCCCAAACTCCCAGCCGGGCACCAGCTCTACACACCCACCCGGCCCGCTGCGCCGGAGCGCCCTTTCCATCTTAAATCCTCCGGCCATTGGTGGTGTGTCAGGAGGTGGCCATTAGTGTGACATTTCACTTGCTTCTCTTTTCTGCCACTCCGGGAGCTATTAAACACCGTGGCGACACAGGGGCTTTTCAGGGCTCAAGGCCGGCCCCCAATTTCTCTCCCATTGTAACTGAGCTCATTTGTCAGCGGAGGTCCCATTCTCTGGGGGAAAAATGTGGTCATGCCCATGGACTCCAGCCTTTTGATGTCCGGAGTCCTCTCATGCCTGGGATAACCACGTCGGTGGGTGGACGATGCTCCGAGCATGCACTGGCGGTCTGGCTTTGACTGCGCGGGTTCCTGGTGACTCCAGCCCCTCAGAGGGGCACGGCGATAGGCCCCTGTCCCGGCTCATGATGCGGGAAGGCAGCGGACTCTACGAGAAGGGGCCTGCCCCACCCCCTCCAGTGAAGGCAAAGGGACCCCAGAGAGGACAGCACCGCCAGGGCTGCCCCACAGCCTCGGCTCTGCGACGCACCTGGGAGGGACCTGAGGCTTTCCTTTTAGGAATGGTGGCTCCAGCATCCTCATCCTATAGGTGGGCCCCCAAAGAGGTCCAAGTGACACAACCAGACCCCAGTGAACGCATGCCAGGCTACCTAATTGGAGGAAAATCACCTTGAGGCTTTGGGAAACCGGAGCCAAAGGAGAGACAAAAAATCGAAACAACACAAAGATGAACATAGAATGACTGTATGACCCAGCAATTCCACTCCTAGGTGTGTACCCTAAAGAGCCTGTAATAGGTGCTCAACAAAGACTTGTACAGCAACGTCCATAGTAGCACTGCTCACTGTAGCCAAAAGGTGGAAACAACTCAAATGTCCAGAAGCGGACGAATGGATAAACAAAATGTCTATCCACGTGATGGAATATCGTTCAGCCATAGGAAGGAATGATGTATACTACAGGCATGTCTGGTTTCATTGCACTCTGCTTAATTGTGCTTTATAGACACTGTGGAGTGAATTTTTTATTTGTTTATTTTACAAATTGCAGGTTTGTGGCAACCCTGCAAGTTTATCAGTGTTATTTTCTCAATAGCACGCGCTCCCTTCTTGTCTCTATGACACATTTTGGTGATTCTTCCAGTATTTCAAACTTTTTCATTATTGTTATACCTGTTATGGTGATCTGTGACCAGTGACCTCTGCTGTTACTAGTGTAATTGTTTTGGGGCAGCACGTGCCATGCCCACGTAAGACTGTGACGTTAATGGAAAATGCTGTGTGTTCTGACTGCTCCACAGACCGGCTGTTTCCCCGTCTCTCTCCCCCTCCTCAGGCCTCCCTATTCCCTGACACAACAGTGTTGAAATTAGGCCGGATAATAGCCCTGCAGTGGCCTCTAAGTGTGCAAGCGAGAGGAAGAGTCACACGTCTCTCACTTGAAATCAAATCGAGACATGATTAAGCGGAGTGAGGAAGGCTTGTCAAAAGCCAAGATAAGCCAAAAGCTGGGCCTCTTGCACCCAACAGTTAGCCAAATTGTGAATGCAAAGGACGAGTTCTCGAAGGAAGTTGAAAATGCTGCTCCAGTGAACACACAAATGATAAGAGAGTGAAACAGCCTTATTGCTGACATGGAGAAAGTGTGAGTGGTCTGGACAGAAGGTCAAACCAGCCACGACATTCCCCTAATTCAAAGCCTAATCCAGAGCAAGGTCCTAACTCTCTTCAGTTCTGTGAAGGCAGAGAGAGGTGAGGAAGCTGCAGAAGAGTTTGAAGCTGGCAGAGTTTGCTTCATGAGGTCTAAGGAAAGAAGCCATCTCCATAACATAAAAGTGCAAGGCACAACAGCAAATGCTGATGGAGAAGCTGCAGCAAGTTATGCAGAAGATCTAGCTAAGATCATTGATGAAGGTGGCTACGTGAAACAGCAGATTTTCAGTGTAGCAGAAATAGCCTGCTCTTGGAAGAAGATGCCATCTAGGACTTTCATAGCTGAAAAGGAGAAGTCAATGCCTGGCCTCAAAGCTTCAAAGCATAGGCTGACTCTCCTGTTAGGGGCTAATGCTGCTTATGATTTTAAGTTGAAGCCAATGCTCATTGACCATTCTGAAAATCTTAGGGCCCTTAAGAATTATGCTAAATCTACTCTGCCTGTGCTCTAGAAATGGAAAAACAAAGCCTGGATGACAGCACATCTATTTATAGCATGGTTTACTGAATATTTTAAGGCCATTGTTGAGACCTACTTCTCAGAAAAAAAAAATTTTCTTTCAAAATATTTCTGCACATTGACAATGCACCGTCATCCAAGAGCTCTGATGTTGATGCACAAGGAGATGAGTGTTGTTTTCATGGCTGCTAACACACATCCCTTCTGCAGCCCATGGATCAAGGAGTAATTTCAACTTTCAAGTCTTTTTATTTAAGAAATACGTTTCTCAAGGCTATAGCTGCTATAGACAGTGATTCCTCTGATGGATCTGGGCAAAGTAAACCAAAAGCCTTCTGGAAAGAATTCACCATTCTAGACATGATTAAGAACATATATGATTCATAGGATGAGGTCAAAATATCGACAGTAACAGGAGTTTGGAAAGTTGGTTCCAACCGTCACTGGTGACTTTGTGGGGTTCAAGACTTCAGTGGCGGAGGTCACTGCAGGCGTGGTGGGACAGCAAGAGAACTGGAGCCGCCGGACGTGGCTGAATTGCCGCAGTCTCATGATCAAACGTGAATGGGTGAGGAGTTGCTTCTTATGGATGAGCAAAGAGAGTGGTTGCTTGAGATGGAATCCACTCCTGGTGAAGATGCCGTGAACACTGTGGAAATGAGAACAAAGGATGCAGAACAAACATTACATACACTGAGATGCTAAAGTAGAGGTGGGGTTTGAGAGGACTGACTCCAGTTTTGAAAAAAGTTCTGCAGTGGCTACAGTGCTACCAAACAGCATCACATTCCAAAGAGAAATCTCTTGTGAAAGTAAGAATCCATGTGGCAAACTTCACTGTTGTCTTATTTCCAGAAATTGCCACAGCCGCCCACCCTTCAGTGCCCGCCAGCCTGGTCAGTCAGCAGCCGCCAACGGGGAGGCGGGACCCTGCACCAGCGAAGACACTTGCTGAAGGCTCAGAGGACCGGGTGCTGGGGAAGCACTGGGCAGGGAGACAGGGCCCGGCTCTGGGCTCTGCTCCTCCACTTACTGTCCCGGTGCCTCGGTCTCCCCATCTGGATCTGGGTTATGCCCCGCACCTTTCTGCTCACCGATTGTTGGGGAGACTGTGAGACCGCATGGGGCCGACCTCAGCTCTTGCTGTCTGCGTGCGCTAAGGGGACGTGCTGCTCTGCTCCAGCCCAGCACGACCCCCTCACTCCACATCCACGGTCAAGCTCGGGTCTGGGCCTGGTCCAAATCTCTCTGCCATGGGGCGAGTCACCGCGGGCTCTGCACCTGCTTCCACCAAGACAGCACTTCACCACCACTGGCCAGGCAAGACCTGGAGGCCTCAAAGTTGGGCCTGGGAGGGGAGGGCTGAGCCTGGAGGGTGGGCAGGGCAGAGGACGGGCCCTGGTAGTGGGACCTGGCCGGGCAGCAGAGGCTCAATGGGTTTCTCGGAGGTTGGACTGGAAAAGAGCTGTCTGGGGAAAGGTCGTCCTGGGGGTGGGCCTGGTCTGGGGCTGGAGCCAGGTCGGGGGAGGGCTGGCTTCAACTTCACCTTCTTGGACCTGGCATGCAGGGGACTAGCTCAAGGAGGTAAGCCCGGCCCCTGGCAGCCTCTCCCTGCCATTGGAAGCCACAGTCCAGGGTGCCTGGCATTGACTGACTTCCAAGTAGCCCCAGCCTGAGACATGAGGGGATGATCTGGGGGCTTTCTAGGGTCACCACCCTCAGACTTGGTCTGGAACTTCGTACCAGAACCTTGGCCTTCACTCCCTCCTACCGCTTCTGGTCCCCAAACATGATTTATTCAGGCATTCAGCAAATGTTTGTGGACGTGAATTCTGAGAACACAGCTCTGAACAAGACAGACTCAGCCCTGGCCCTGGGCTCTTACCTTCTTGGGTTAGACAACAGTAAGCAAGAAACTATGACACAGGAAGAGACTTGTCAGGGAGTGACAGTGCTCCAAGGAGCATCGACTTGGCCTGAGGCCTGAGGGCTGGGAAAGTGTGCCCTGTTGCAGACAGCCAGACCAGGATCTGGTGACATTCCCAGGGGCCAGGCAGGAAGGCAGAGTGCCCCTGGGCTCCCAGACTCGCGCACCTGGCTGAGAAGCTCTCAGATACCACAAATCCTAGACCTGAAAATGCCCAGCTCTCTGGGAAGCAAGTAATGACTTCCTACCAGAGGACTTAGACGAGACAACAGGAGCATTTACTCATGTTCTTTCCCATCATTGGTCATTGCTGTGTTTCTCAGCCAATCGAACAGTCTGACTCCTCCGTCCCAAAAAGGTACATGGCTGCTGCCAACACCCTGGACCGCCTCCAGCCGGGGGAGAGCATGGCCGCTCCTGGAGGCCCTTCCAGTCAGGGCAGGTGGTCCGGGCTTTCCTGAGATGCCAGCTCCTGTGTTTCCGTGTGCGGGTATCACACCATTCAAGGGATGTTCTGAAGAAGAAAGAATGCACGAACTCTCCCCGTACCGTCATCTGACACAATTAATTTCATTTTCACCTGTGACTTCCTCTTGTTTCCCTTTCGGTTCTTGGAAGAAATCATGCCTGTGCTGAGGCTTCGAGGGTTTGCCAAGTGAGAAGGGTAGAAAGGCGTTTCAGACACTCTTCACATTGTTTAAGAGATGCTAGAAATCTGGATATTTATGTGAAACCTCTGAACTTTTAACTGGTAGCCAACAATTAAAATAAAAAATAAAGAGCATGCCAAACAAAACGTGTCTTGGGGTGAATCTTAAGAGTCGGGGCAGCCGTGCATCCTGGAGCTCGGGTTTGCGTTTAGAGTTGTAATTATAGTATATGTGCAATTTTTTCCCACTTAGCATGTCGTGAATATTTTCCATGTTTATGTAATCCTTTAAAAGCTATTTACGATGATTACATAACGTTTGGGACGTGTCATGATTCGCTTTACATTTTACCTCCTGTTAGGTGCTCAGGTCGTTGGGTGGAGTCTCACACCCACCCCAACCTGGTTCATCATTTCATTTCCCTCCGGAGGAGCCACACAGACGTGTCAGATGCACCTCACTCGTGTCCCCCTTCAGAGCGTCTCAGAGATCTTACTTAGGATTTCAGCACAGGAGGGAACTTTAGGGGTCCTTTGTTCCCATCCTTTTATTTTTTTCAGCTGGAAAAACTCAGACCTTGTCCAAGACCACAGGCAAGTGCCTAATAACACCTTTACGGTGAAAATGATTGAACTTCACTGAAATATGTTAAAGAAGACTTAGAGCATCTTTTTTTTTTTTTTGGTGCTGGAACTGTGCTGAATCTATACACAATTTTGGGGAGAACCAATACCTTTATGATAAGTCTTTTATCCAAAACCTGCTACATTTGTATGCTTTTTTTTTTTAAATTTATTCCTAGGTTATGTGTATATATGTATATATCGTATTTGGTTGTTTGTTGATGTTGTTATTATAAATGGCATCTTTTTAAAACTTGTCTTTTCTAATTGTTGCTGCTTTATAGAAACACAGTTGAGCTTTGTGTATTGGTTTTGTATCCACTCACCTTATTCGACTCTCTTATTGATGATTTTCCATAGGTTCTTTCGAGGTTTCTTTGTAGATGATATTTTCATCTGCAACTAAGAAGAGTTTTTTCCATACCTTTCTTCCTCTATGTTTCCTTTTCATGTCCTAGTGCATCGATTAGAGCCTCCAGTTCGATGTTATAGAGAAGTGTCTGTATCTGGTCTAACAGAAATTCCTTCAGCATTTCTCCAGCATGGTGGTTACTGTAGGGATTTGTGGTAGATGCTTTTTATCAGATTAAGGAAGTTCCCTTCTATTCCTATTTTGCAAAGATTTTTAAACCGTGATTGGATATAGAATTTTATGGAATGCTTTTTTTTTGCATGTATCAAGGCAATTGTTTGGTTTTCTCCTTTAATCTGTTACTGTGGCAAATGACATTAATAGATCTTGTAAGCCAGTCTTGTATTCCTGGGATAAACCTGACTTGGGTGTGATTTATTACTCCTTATTGATGACACTAAACTTCCTTTTAAATATTGTGTTTGTTGCCTCTGGTAATTTGTGATATAGAAAATTTTTAAAAAGTCGCTCAGTTGTAGATATTTTAAAAATTCCACTATGGTTTCTTCCTTGGCCGGTGAGTCCTGTAGGTGTATGTTTTCTAACCTGCAAACACCTGGGGGTTTTCCGGGTATGTTTTTGCCATGGGTTTCTAATTTAAGGGCCCTGATTGAGACAATGTGGTCTGTTGGCCTGAAATTAGAGGAGGCGAGAGCTTTACGGTCTAGCGCATCACTGAGTTTTCTAAATGTCCCACTGGTGTTTAGAAAGAATGTGTATTTTTACATTGTTAAGTGCGATGCTCTATAAATATCCATTAGATCAAGATTTTCATTTGCTCTTTAATTTTTCTGTATTCTAATCGATCTTTGTGTCCTTGATTTATTAGTTACTGGGAGACAATTATAACATCTCTCACTGTTTGGTATAGTTAACAACTTCTCCTTAAAATCATGCTAATTTTTGTTTTATATTTTGAAGCTCTGTTATTGAGTACATGAGTTGTTAGGATTATCATCTATACCTGTGAATTAAACCTTGGTCACCCCTACGTAGTAGTCCTTTTATATAATACTACCTTTTGCTTTAAAGTCTATTATGTTTGATATTCATGTCAAAACACCATCTTTTGTGGGGCCTGGTATACATTTTTCCATTCTTTGGTTTACATCTTTGCATTTTAGGACTATCTCTACAGCATGTGTTTGAATGTGTGTATATATACACTGTATAACATATATTGTACAAATACAGTCATTAAATATGAAATGTCTGATTTTGAATCAAAAGTGTAGTTCATTATATCTCAAACAAGAAGCGGTACAATTAATCAAAGTATGTGCCTAAAGTATCAACACTGTTTTGCCATCTTAACGGTAGCTTGTGTATGCCTGCAATGAAGAGGCCTGGAGAGCAAGTGGCAACGAAATCATGAAAGGTGTTTTGTGCAGCTTTTTGAGAATTGAATATTTTTCCTTGCAAGAAGTGGTCCAAAGCCTGGAAGAAGTTGTGTTCAGTTGGTGCAAGGTCTGGAGAATACGGTGGATGACAGAGAGTTTCCAAGTCCAGCTGCTGTAGTTTGAGCAACGTTGTTTGTGTGACAGGTGGTTGAGTGTCGTCCTGCAAGAGGATTGGCCTGTCTCTGTTGACCAGTCTCAGCTGTTTCATCACAAGCATCCTCATCATTTTGTCCAGTTGGTTGCAGTAGACATCTGCTGTAATGGATTGACCAGGTTTCACAAAGCTGTGGTGGATAATCCCAGCACTGCACTGCCAAACAGACACCGTTAGTTAGCTTTTTTGGATGAATATTCGGTTTTGGACTGTGTTTTGGCACTTCCTCTTTATCCAACCATTGTGCTGAACACTTGAGATTGTCAAAAAGAATCCATTTTTCATCACATGGAACAATACGGTATAGAAATGGTTTGATTTTATGTTTTGACAGCGAAGAAAGGCAGGCTTCGAGAAGGTTTCTCTTCTGACACTCGTTTAATTCACACAGGACCCAGCTATCCAGCTTCTTTACCTTGCCAATTTGTTTCTAATGGTCCAATATTGTTGAAATAGGAACGTCAAACCTTGTTGCTAATTCATGAGTGGGTTGAGATGGATTCGCTTCCACTACAGCTTCCGGCTCATCATTGTCCACCTTGTTCTCAGGTCGCCCACGTGGCTCATTTTCTAGATTAAAATCACCAGAATGGAACTTCTCAAACCATCGAGGTAGTGTGCGTTCATTAGCCGCGTCCTTCCCAGACTTCACTGACATTTCAAGCTGTCTGTGCTGCACTGGTTCCACGATGGATCTCATATTTGAAAATAACACAAATTTTTTACTTATCCATGGTTTCGCAAAAATTGCTCTAAAAATATTTGAAAGATAATCACAAGCCAAAATGTGTATTTGAAAGACTGAGAATGTACCCTCACAATAAACATAAAACAAGAAGTGTCAAAGTGAAATGGCAGAGATATCAACTGTCAAACTTAGTGCTTAAGGAAATCGGACATTTCATACTTAATAACCTGCAGCATGCGCGTGTTTGTGTGTGAGAGAGAGAACACTGTTTAATATTCATCTAATTTGATTTTAAACGGAAAGTTTAGTTCATTTACATGCATTGTTACTATTGATATTTTTGGGTTTATTTCTACCATCTTACTACATGCTTTCAATTTGTCCTAATTGTGTTTCTTTTTTTCTTCCTTTCTTATATTCTTTTGGATTTATGGATTTTTTTTCCTTATTCCATTTTTCTATCCTTGTACCTATGTGGCAGTTATATACTATATTTCCTTTTATTGTTTATATAAGATACTTAATAAAGTATAAAATGAATCAATATTTTTATCCCTCCAAAATAGAGCAAGGATCTCTTTGCTTATTTGATTTTCTCTGTTCCTTTTATGATCTTCCTTGGAATCTTCAGTGAAGATACATGTTAATCATGTACGTGATAGATACATATAATTTATCTGTTAGTTAAAAGCATTTCAGGTTGGGCTGTCTCACTCCATCTTCTGTGTCTTTCAAACTCTTGTTCATATTTTTGTGTCCATATTTCATATTCAGATATGGATTCTCACATTCATATCTGAGCTGCATTCTGGATAATTTATTCACCAAGTCTTTTTCCATCTGTCTCTAATATACTGCCTAGTACACCCATCATTTTAATCTTTTCATTTTTAAAATTATCATACAGTAAAATTGACTTTTATTGGGAGGGATATACAGTTTTGTGAGTTTTCACATGTTTATGTAGATTCGTGCGGCCATTGGCGCAGTCGGAGGCAGAACAGGCCTGTCCCTCACCCAAGCACCTTGTGCTCATCCTTGACAGACCTCCTCTTTTCCTACTCTTGGTCTGTTCCTCTTCATTGTAATCTTCTCTCTTATAGAATGTCCTATAAAAGCAACCATATAGTATGTAACCTTTTCTTTTTGAGACAGAGTCTGGCTCTCTTGCCCAGGCTAGGGTGTCGTGAGCGTCAGCCTCGCTCACAGCAACCTCAAACTCCTGGGCTCAAGTGATCCTCCTGCCTCAGCCTCCTGAGTAGCTGGGACTACAGGCATGCACCACCATGCCCGGCTAATTTTTTCTATATATTTTTAGTTGGTCAATTAATTTCTTTCTATTTTTAGTAGAGACGGGGTCTCGCTCTTGCTCAGGCTGGTCTCAAACTCCTGACCTTGAGCGATCCTCCCGCCTTGGCCTCC